>AYJT01032612.1:0-14718 GCA_001278415.1 Ocimum tenuiflorum | reverse complement strand
CTCAAAGATCCACTCCTCGGTTGCTAATGGCCCTTCAGTCCCTTTAAGCTTGGGCTGTCCCATTTGCGAAAATTGGGCCACCATCGAACTCCATTCATTTCTGTTATTCTGGCAAGGAAATACCTCCTGCAAGGCCTGGGTCTAATCATGCACGAAGGCATCTCTTCCATTTTTGGAATTGTTCACTGAGTAAGTCGATTCGCTATCAGTTTCATAGTGATATCCACCCGACATTGTTCCTATTAACAGATCTGGTTGGTAGCATGCGATAAAAAAAAGTAAAACAATTATCTTTTATTCGAACTAAAAATAGTTTATTATGATAAAGAAAACATTTAACAAGTCGAATCTTTAAAATCTATTGCGGTTCCACTAGGGCCGACTATGTCGTCTACTCCTTCATTGTTTGAATCTACAAACGATCCTTAATCATCTAAATCCTTGCCGTACACTTGGTTGTCCCACCAAGTAAGAAGATTGCAGGAATCGCTCAACTTTGAAATAGCCCCCTTCGCCCACTTTGTAGGTGCAACATTCGTCATACATTCCAAGTATTTCGGAAGGACTTCCATGATCTTATCGCCAGCTTTAATACTCTTACTATCGTCACTTTCTGTTTGGTATTTTCGCCATGATTTTAGGAGGTGGGTGAGATTTTCCTCCACGCTTTGATATTTATTCCACTTGAAGGATTTGAATTTTTCCCATAAATGGTTTGCTCGACTAGATCGGTTGCTCCTAATCGCACGAGGTCGTGACTCAAGTCGTTCTATCTCGAAATTCCTCATCTATCACAAAGTTTTGGGGTTAAAGTTTTTAACAATAATACACTTTTCACATTCTTGAATAGTAAAATTTACCTCATTTCGGGCGATGAGACGGCGAGATGATGATGAGTTTTAAAAAGTTTTTTTTACAAGTTTACAGAAACGTAGACCTGCTCTGATACCAAACTGTCATGCCCCAATTTTTCATAAATAAAATAATATAACTTTATTTAAAAAGGGCATCACTTTCGTTGGATCAAAATATAAAATTTGAAGAAAATGGGTCCTTGCATCGTAAATGACATAAAATAAATATATAAAAAAATATCTTTATTCATCTTGCCACATCATCATCTACGCTGCTGCCCATCGCCCGCTACGTTATCATAAAAAAAGAAAATGACTTTGGGGTGAGCATCATTAGCTCAGTGGAGATCAATTTATCCAATGTCATGCAATTATAAACAAGTGAATAACATATAACTAAAATGTGCAGCTCGCAGGCTGAGGTGCAGCCTTGTCGGCTTATTTGAAATGTGTAGCCCAAAGGCTGAATATTATCATGCAGCCTTATCGGCTTATCTGAAATGTGCACCTGCATTATAAAAGTATAACATGGATAAATAATAAATTGCCACGTTAGGATCCCCACCTTAACTTGAACTTTAACTGCAACTTGGTAAAGTTGTACGAGTTACTTAGTCCACGCGCCGCCTAAATAATAATATGAAATCGTAATATGTAGTGGTGGGTGAGAAGTGGATTGCTACAAGGATTTTCGGAAAGTAGAGAGTAGCTTAGCAGGACATTGTTGTATAAGAGAAAGGGGGGATTTTATTTATTTTTTTGTGTCCTCCCTTGTTACAATAGCGAGTCCTATATATAGGACTTGGAGATCCTGGATGACTCATCTGGACAAGGTCCAGGATCTTGACATGACAGACGACACTAAGTATTACAAGTTGTGCATAGTAGACAAATGGTGTACGCATGCAGACTTCAGTTATTACCTGGACACCTAGAAGACTCGTAACATGTTATTTGAGAGGGTGCATGCAGCAGACTTCAGCTATTATCTGGACACCTGGAAGACTCGTGGCATGGCATTCGAGAGGGTGCATGCAGCAGACTTCAGCTATTATCTAGAGACCTGGAAGACTCGTGGCATGACATCCGAGAGGGTGCATGCAGGATACGTGTAAAAGCCTGATTTTTTTTTAAGTGTACAGATAATAAATAAAAGTTTGTACATATTTAAACAATCTTGCTGATGTTCATATCGTCTATGGACCACGGGTCTTGTGACTCTTGAAAATGTGACTCGTGATCTTTGTCTTCTTGTGATCTTTGACTTTTTTCTTCTTGGTTGTTATCATGAGGCTTGATTACAAGGGAAGTGTACAACAACCTTTTCGGTGTGAGTTCTGGAGACACCTTACTTATGAAACATAGATGCTCGTAAAGCTCGGAATATTCCAATTGATTATTACGGAGGGAGTGTTGAATAGTCTTCCACTTGCATAATATTGGTAGTTGTCGCAATCCTCCATTTGTTCGTTTGGTGTAAGGCAAATAGATTACTATTAAATGTGAGTCTTCGATTTGTTCATCAGCATCCTCATATTCTTGATGAAGCATAACAAGCCATTCATCTACCATAGCGTACCCCAGCGAGAAATCTCAAGCGATGGTGGTTTCATTTTCATTGTTGTAGAAGAATATCAACATCTCCTCAACTCCCATCTCAATAACATGATAATACAGAGTGGATAAACACCAAAGATATCAATAATAATTAAGGGTAAGATTGTGTACAACTACATATAAGCAATTACCAAAAATGGTTTGTAGAGATCGAAGCATGCGCGATCATAGGGAGTTTGGATCTCTACAATCATTTTGGATAGGTACTTGAAAACATTTTTCCTCGCATAGATTTGAATGCTGTGCACTGAATCGAAGGGATGATGTAAAGGAGGAAAAAGTAGGTTTGGTTTCTGAAGTGGCTTGGGCAGGCGTGTAAAATGAGGATTTTTTTTGGGAGAAATTGATTTTTCCCTTTGTGACACATATAGTAGAAAGACCTTCGTTTGGATTTCTTGTGGACCATGAGGATCGCATGGAGTATTTTTGTGGATGAAATGAGCTGCACTAAAGGTTTTCGGGAGAGATAATCAGGGACTATATTTTGTGTACCTTTAATGTGCTAGACCTTGAACTGATACTTAGAGAACCAGTCCTTAAGGCGGAGTAGTTGTTTCTGGGGAGTGAGTAGTTGCTTTTCGGGGACTCCTTTGTGTTGTTGTTCCATTATAGCTGGGAATGATGTATTATTCAGCTGGATGATAAACTCGTAGCCGACAAGATAAAATTCAATTTTTTTGATTCCATTCTTTACGACTAGAATCTCTTTATAAACTGCACGATAGTTTCGTTGAGAGTCCTTGAACTGGCTGCTAGCATGTGCACAATAATGGGTCTTTCGTGCAACTTCTTCCAACAATATGACTCCCCAATATTCTTCACTGGCATCTGTTTGTAAGATTCGCTGTCCTTTACCTGGAATTCGTAAAGGAGGAGGATTCTTACAGATTTCTTTTAATTTGGCTACAGCTAATGTCTGAACCTTTCCCCATGCTGGAGCATTTTTGTTCAAGAGCTTTAATAATTGGCAGGTGTGCCTTGAACAGTTGGGAATAAAACTCTCGATATAGTTGACTATGCCAAGATACTGCTGGATCTCCTTTGTTGAGAAATTATCATTGGGAAATTTTACAGCTCTTGAGCTATGTGGGCTCCTGATTCATATGCTCCGTTGGATATTCTCATACCAAGAAACTCAATTGTAGCTTGGCTAATTACACTCTTTTTTTCGGATAGCATAACCCAATATTTTTGGACCAACCTTGAAAATTGTTTTAGTAAAAGGTGGTGGTTATCTTTGGTTTTGGAATATAATAGGATGTCATTAATGTACACTGGGCTGAAGGCAAGATGGGTTCAAAGATACAGATCATGGCTTTTTGGAAAAGAGAAGGGGCAACTTCGAGACCAAAAGGAATGACTGTTCATTGGTACTGGGTCATGGGGATAAAAAGGCAGTCTTGTATCTATCTTCTGAGTCAATACCAATTTGCCAGAATCCCTATTTTAGATCAAATTTGGAAAATATGTTGGCTTCAGATAATTGGACAAAGAGCATTTGCGTTCTTGGTAAGGGGAACTTGTCATCAAGGAGGTAGAAATTTAAGGGTTTGTAATCAATAACTAATCTCTTTTTTCCCCGAGTTTTTTCAGCTCTTTTATTGACGTAGAAGGCTTGGCAGGCCCATTTGGGCTTGGTAGGTTCAATTAGCCCAAGAAACAGTAATTGGTTGCATCATTTCTTGCCAGTAACAGCTCCTCTGGTGTCATTCCAGGATGTGTTGCTTTGGTGGTGTTTACATCTTCATTCTTTTTTAATGGGAGTTTCAGAAAGAAATCTTCATTTTTCCATAGTGGAGAGGATGATGGAAATCAGCATGTGATTCAGCACACAGCTTCTTTAAGTCGCCGGCATGGTGGTTGAATTCTTTCGGAGCTTCCTGTAGGGAGAACAACTTTTGGACCGTAGTGTATGACTAAAAATTCCTCTTGTATCTAACACCATTGGGCAGTATCTGCAATCTTTGAGTTTTGTAGAAAAGTTCAAAATCGATGACCAAATCATGCTTATGGAGTTTGTTTCCAATAACTTTAATCCAGACAACACATTCTGGAAAAAGTTGGATTCCCACTGGGTGTTTAGAGATCAAAGAAGTATGGAATGTCTGACTGTCAGCGGCGTAGAAGTATTCGTGGTGTTCTTCCCATGCTTCAGGAGGAAGGATGTCAGGATTCATCATCATATTCCTTACTCCAGTATCTAACACCCCAATTACCTTGATCGGCCTGTCATATTTGCTTTGAAGAATTTTTGCCTCCAAATAAGGTGAGGGGGTATCCTCGTGCACCAGCATGTTGGTTCGGAGAGATGGAGATGATTTGATCATGAGGATCGGTATCTCGTCTTCTGAGGAGATGTCATCTTCAGAGGATTCTTGCAAAATGAATGCAGTATCTGTATCCTGTTCTTCCTGCTCAGAGAAGAGGGATTCCACATCTGCATCTTCAATGTTGGCTTCTTCAAGATGAAAGGCTCTTGAGGCTAACTTGGATGCTTTTCCTTGTTCATTTAGACAATTTTTTGCAAAATGCCCTTTACCGTTGCAGAGATGGTATCAATCCGTCTTTTTGTTGCGGAAGGATTTTCTTCTAAAGAATCTGTACTTCTTTTGGAATGCCTTTCTGTAAGGTTAGTTCTTCTTACGCCTGAACTTGTTAGTCGAAGAAGAACATTTGCATTCCTTATCCTTACATTTTATCTCAAGGTAGGATTTATCACATACGGACTTTGGAATTTTCCTCCTTTCAAGCATTTCCTTGAAGTTGCTCGCAAAGTTTGTCGAGAGCAACTAGGCAGATCTGGTGGATTTACCCCATGCTGGTATTGGCAATGTCCCTTTTGCTGGTATGAATCATCCGCGCCATTTCCGGTTGTAACTCCTTTGGTAATGAGGCTAGTTACACATTTTTTAGATTGGGATCGCTGTATTGATTGAGACAATAGAACCGATCACACATGCTTTTAAAATGCCAATCTAGATCTTTTTTTGATAGGGAACAACAATGCATGGAGAAATATTCTTGTGAGATACTTTTGGTGTAAAGAGAGATATCACCTATGAATTCTCTGTGGATTTCTCCCAGGGCTTCTCCAGGCGTGGCAGCATTAAGGATCTGCAGTTGGCGATATTCCCCGATGCTCAGGAACCATTCCCTGAGGGTTCCAAGGAACCTGGATGTAAATTCTTTCAGGACCTCCCTAAGCTCCACACCATCTTTGTTGAGTTGGTTGTCAATCCATGCGGCGAAAGTATGCATTTTTTTTCTCTTCTTTTATGGATGGGTATATCATCAAGAGAGAACCAGGGGTTGCTGGTTTGCTTAGGAATCCTTCCTTCTGGCTGGCTGAGGAATTGTTCATTGGTTGTTTTTTGATCTAAATCGTTAGATAAATCTTCTGTGCAGGGCTAACTTGACTCAAGATCCGCCATTAGGATTGCTGAGATATTTGTCTTTTCTAAGCTAGAGCTGGCTTCTTCTGAACTGTCAAAGCCATTATCTGATGGTGATGGTTGAGACAAGCCTGCAACCATTAAGGCTTCGAGAGGTATTGTCGCATCTTCCTCTTTGGGCTTTTTCTCCGGGGGCTCCTTATTCTTCTTGCTCTTTTTGGATGTGTTAAGAGAAATGTTGGAGACCATCCGAAGTACTTAGAATAGTCAGGCGAACTGGGAGGAGAGTTGAAGAAGCTTGGTTGGGGCATGAATAAAGTTCCATGTCCTGTCCTTATTGGTTTTTGGCAATGAGAGTTTGGAGTTCTGTATCAAGCTCAGAAATTCTTCTAAGCTGGACTTCAATAAAACTGACCTTCTTTGTGGAGTTTTGTACCTTTTCCAGAATCTGCGAAACCTTCGAATCAATTGATTAGAGGGATTTGTTTTGGGCCTTGGCATTATGAGTTTGCCAATTCAAAACCTCCTCTCCTTGATTCAAGGGTTTTCATTGACCAATAGATTCTATAACCATACTTTGAATGTACGGTCTAGAAAAGATATTGTTAACTGGATCCTCATGACGAGATAAACAGGGGAATTCGGCATAATAATTTCGGATCATAAAGCAGGGATGAGGATCTAAGTAATTAGAAGGAACCTTTAAAGGTGGCGCCTTTTCTTCAAAATTGAAATCTTCATCGGAATCATAAAAGTGATCCTCATCATCCTTTCCTCTGATGAGGAATCATATTGATTGTATGAACATCGTGGATTGCACATCTCTGGGTCAACATCGAACATGAAATTGCCATTGGTCCATGCCTCTTATACTGCTTCTCCTTTTGTTGTAAAAGAACTGATGGGGTATACAAAATCGTCCCACTTATCAATATGGTGTTTGTATGGCACCGGGCTTATCATCAACTGAAACATAGGAGTGGATGGCCCCTCCTCCTTATTTGGCTTGAAAATGGTCTAGACCCATCCATCATGAGTTCGTTGGAACTTGAACACCGTGGCACGAATGGGTTTCCGTACATGGTAGGCTGCTTCATAGTTGGTTATCCATTCGATGGGAACCAAATGCTCTAGATCTCGCCTATTGATTTGTCGTGGGACCTGCACAATTGTGGGAACCCCATCTCCAGCCTCAGCTAAGACCATTAAGGCATTTGAAGTTCCTTGATTTTTAAGGTCTAGGCTTTGATTCTGCAACCTATAAACTATCTGATAATGCATGGTCACCATATATGAATTTGGCGACTGTTCTGCTCCAGATATTTGGATCTGGACTTTAAAGGCTGATTCTAATGATGCATCATGGAGAGATAATGCAAAGTTTGGGAAAAATGTAATCACAACACTTCCAGCATTAAGAGTTGTCAGAACAGTACCTATCACGGCATGTTCATACTGGTGGTACCTTGTATCAAGTAGAGCGATCTGCACAGTAACCGGAAGTCCCTTCCTACCATTGTAGGATAGGACCAGTCTGACTACCCCTAGATGGAGGTGGGTGTATCCTTCTCGTCTCCCAGCTGCAATGTATTCTTGAGGGATAGACAATATAATATATTGCTCCTGGTCTGTGACCGGCAGACTGCATTGATCCATTTTGGAAGACTGAGCATATTCACGGAGAGATGGATTTTTTTATGTGATTAATGATCTGAGGCTTCGTGTGAGAGTACCATATTTTTTGCATATATTATAGGGACTGACAAGAGGCGGTGGTTGAATTCTTTTGAAGCTTCCTGTAGGTAGAACAACTTCTGGACCGTAGTGTACGGCTGAAAATGCCTCTTGTATTTAAAACCATTGGGCAGTATCTGCAATCTTTGAGTTGTGTAGAAAAGATCAAAACCCATGAGCAAATCATGCCCGTGGAGTTAAAGAAGCTGTGTGCTGAATCACATGTTGATTTCCATCATCCTCTCCCGCTATGGAAAAATGAAGATTTCTTTGTGAAACTCCTATTCAAAAAAAATGAAGATGTAAACACCACCAAAGCAACCCATCTTGGAATGACACCAGATGAGCTGTTACTGGCAAGAGAAGATGCAACCATTTACAGTCTCTTGGGCTAATTGAACCTACAAAGTCCAATTGGGCCTGCCAAACCTTCTACGTCAACAAAAGAGCTGAACAAACTCGGGGGAAAAAGAGGTTAGTCATTGATTACAAACCCTTAAATTTTTACCTCCTTGGTGACAAGTTCCCCTTACCAAGAACGCAAATGCTCTTTGCCCAATTATATGAAGCCATCATATTTTTCAAATTTGATCTAAAATCGGGATTTTGGCAAATTGGTATTGACCCAGAAGATAGATACAAGACCGTCTTTTGTATCCCCATGGCCCAGTACCAATGGATAGTCATACCTTTTGGTCTCAAAGTTGCCCCTCTCTTTTCCGAAAAGTCATGATCCGTATCTATGAGCCCATCTTGGCTTCAACCCTAGTGTACATTGATGACATCCTATTATATTCCAAAACCAAAGAAGACCATCATCTTTTACTAAAACAATTTTTAGGGTGGGTCCAATAATATGAGGTTATGCTATCCAAAACAAAAGAGTGTAATTTGCCAAGCTACAATTGAGTTTCTTGGTATGAGAATATCCAACGGAGCATATGAACCAGGAGTTGTCATAGCTCAAGAGCTGCAAAATTTCCCAATGAGAATTTCTCAACAAAAGAGATCCAGCAGTTTCTTGGCATAGTCAACGATATCAAGATTTTTATTCCCAATTGTTCAAGGTACACCTGCCAATTATCAAAGCTCTTGAAGAAAAATGCTCCAGCATGGGGAAAGGATCAGACATTAGTTGTGGTCCAATTAAAAGAAATCTGTAAGAATCCTCATCCTTTATGAATTCCAGGTAAAGGACATCGATTCTTACAAATGGTTGCGAGTGAAGAATATTGGGATGCCATATTGTTGGAAGAAATTACAGGAAAGACCCATTATTGTACACATGCTAGCGGCCAATTCAAGGACTCTCAACGATACTATCATGCAGTTTATAAAAATATTCTAGCCGTAAAGAATGGAATAAAAAAATTGGAATTTTATCGTGTTGGCTACGAGTTTATCATCCAGCTGGATAATACATCATTCCAAGCCATAATGGAACTACAACACAAAGGAGTCCCCGAAAAACAACTACTCACTCCCGAAAAACAACTACTCCGCCTCAAGGACTGGTTCTCTAAGTATCAGTTCAAGGTCAAGCACATTAAAGGTACACAAAATATAGTCCCTGATTATTTCTCCCGGAAACCTTTAGTGCAGCTCATCTCATCCACAAAAATACTCCTTGTGATCCTCATGGTCCACAAGAAATCCAAACGAAGGTCTTTCTACTATATGTGTCACAAAGGGAAAAATCCATTTCTCCCAAAACAAAATCCTCATTTCACACGCCTGCCCAAGCCACCTCAGAAACCAAACCTATTTTATCATCCCTTCGATTCAGTGCACCGCATTTAAATCTATGCGAGAAAAAATGTTTTCAAGTACCTATCCAAAATGATTGTAGAGACCCAAACTCCTTATGATCGCCCATGCTTTGATCTCTACAAACCATTTTTGGTAATTGCTTATATAGAGTTACACACCAATCTTACCCTTAATTCTTATTGGTATCTTTGGTGTTTATCCACTCTGTATTATCACGTTATTGAGATAGGGGTTGAAGAGATGTTGATATTCTTCTACAACAATGAAAATGAAACCACCATCACTTGGGATTTCTTGCTAGGGAACGCTACAGTAGATGAATGGCTTGTTATGCTCCATTAAGAATATGAGGATGTTGAGGAACAGATCGAAGACCCACATTTAATAGTAATCTGTAACAGGCTTTACACCAAAAGAACAAATGGAGGATTGCGACAACGACCAATATTATACAAGTGGAAGACTATTCAACACTCCCTCAATAATAATCAATTAGAACAGTCCGAGCTTTACATGCATCTATGTTTCATAAGTAAGGTGTCTCTAGAACTTACACCGAAAATGTTGGTGTACACTTCCCTTGTCAAGCCTCATGATAATAGCCAAGAAGGAACAAGTCAAAGATCACAAGAAGACAAAGATCACGAGTCACATTTCTAAGAGTCCGAAGACCCGTGGTCCTTACATCAGCAAGATTGTTTAAATATGTACAAACTTTTATTTATCATTTGTACACGTACACTTAAAAAAAATCAGGTTTTTACAACGTATCCTGCATGCACCCTCTCAGATGTCACGCCACGAGTCTTCCAGGTCTCCAGATAATAGCTGAAGTCTGCTGCATGCGCCCTCTCGGATGTCATGCCACGAGTCTTCTAGTTGTCCAGATAATAGCTGAAGTCTGTTGCATGTACCCTCTCAGATATCATGACACGAGTCTTCTAGGTGTCCAGATAATAACTGAAGTCTGCATGCGTACACCATCTGTCTACCATGCTCAACTTGTAATAGTTAGTGTCATCTGTCGTGTCAAGATCCTGCACCTTGTCCAAGTGAGTCATCCAGGATCTCCAAGTCCTATATATTGGACTCGCTATTGTAACAAGGGAGAACAAAGAAAAATAAATAAAATCTCCCATTTCTCTTATACAACAATGTCCTGCTAAGCTACTCTCTGCTTTCCGAAAACCCTTGTAGCAATCCACTTCTCACCCATCACCATCTATATAACTATCTCGAAACGAAGGACATCGGGTTCTCATACTAGTTCGTTACACGGTCTTCCTACTCCATACGGAGGTTCTATATTTTGTGACAAAATACAATCGGAAAGATTGATGCTGTAACACTACAAAAGCTCGAAAGTAGTTAATGAGCATAATATTGATGGTAGTATTAGAAATTGAAATCTTGTGTTGATACCTCCCCGAGGGTATGGTGTGTGGAGGCTCCCGGCGCCCATGTGGTATATGAAAAATACAGAAACTCATAGATCTGAAATATGTCTTTAAAACCTTAATTTTTATGTATAAGTATGTCAGTTCCAAATATGCATAAGCGTAATATCATAAATTTGTTTTTCAAATAACACACACATATAAATATAATAACACACACGTGCAAAAAAAATAGATATTTGAAAGATATAGACTATCATGCAACTTAGCCTATAAGTATTTGGGCCCAGCAAAATAAGGAAATAGAGTCATTAGCATAAATCTCCCCTTTTCATTATCACTACGGGAAGTGGAAGGAATTCCCATTCCAGAGCAGCTGCACACACATGAGGTCAACAATCGACACACCGGCACCAATCGGAACACCATCAGGGGACGCCGATGACTAACTCCGAGTATAGACCCACCACAGATAGATTCTTACCGCTAGCATCGCCATATTCCCCCCAAACCCCTAAATGATATGCAAAAGAAAGGTTTGTAAATTATCACCTTTAGAGAAAATTGGGAATGAGAGGAATGATTTTCTGTGTGTTTGAGGCAGAAAGGAGAGGCTTCTTTTATAGTTAATTTTGGTGAAGCGAAGGGTCCATGCTTAATGCCATCAAATTGAAAATCTCATTAAGAGTGGAATAATGGGGCAAGCAAGGAGTTGCAAATTTGAACGAGGGATATTGATGAAAATGAACGTGAGATTGATTTTGTAACTGATGAAATCTTGAAAAGATGGAGAAGTCCTCCATTGTTGTCCCCTTCCTTTGATTGAGGAAGAAGAAGATCTCATTTCGGGTCTATCTATCAAGTGAACTGAAACTTAATGTATTAGGCTTGCCCAAAAAAATGGTTCATGAATAATGATGGACTATTTTCAATTTGTGCAATAATAATAATAATAATAATAATAAATAAAATGGATGTTAAAATAATATTATAATAATAAAAATTGAAATACACATTTAGGCGCCACTTGAAGGATCATAACTCTTTCAAAATAAAATTATATTTTTCTATATTTAAAAAAATTGAGTAAAGTAGTATTGAAAAATTTTCGGGTCGCTATAACTACACCATCTTGTGTATGCCCAGTTTCTGTTATTAACAAAGTTAGTTATGTACCAATGAATTTTAAAACTGATTGTACCTGAAGCTTTCATGCTCAGTTTTGGAAAACTTTAGATGTTAGAAGTTAGTGAAAGGAACTGACTGTTTCTAAAGTACGCATGCTCAGTTTGATCAGTAGAAAATTTGTACAATATAAACAGATACAATTTATCGAGATAAAAAGTTATTGTCATTCAAAACTGTACAAAGGTGTAACTAACATTAAATTGCATGAGATGTGCATTACAATACAGTTACAAAAGGAAGAAAAGTCCTCTTTGGAGACGAGGAGTTATTGTCTACAAAAGATAGTTTACAATTCTTAAGTTTAGAGTACATTGTATGAGGTTGACATACTACAATACAAGCTCATACAATGATCTAAACTTAGATAAAGAGATTAACCTTCTTTTTTAACCACTCCAGATATTGTGACTAACTACAAAGGTTACCCTAGCAGAGGTTGATTTATTCCGAGCAGCTTCCCAATTGTCCTCATTTTTATTAGCTTCTCTCTTTCCTTTGAATTCTTCGATCTTCTCCAAGGATTGAGGATGAAGGATGACTATGAAAGTTACTCTCAGGGTGTTGATTTTTGTTGCAGCTTGTTCAGCTGCCTCTGTTTTTCTCTTCTTCAACAACTTTCTCTCTCCTTGGCGGGGCTGACGCTACTAAAGATGAAGCTTGTGTTGTCGTTATGTTTGTTCTCTTCGATCCTTTTGTGTAGTGAAGGAAAGCAACGACAACATAGTCATTAACTTGATTACTGATTAGCTACAATGCTCGAGATTTCAGGTGACCTTGCATCCTTAAGATCACCTGCAGAAAAGATAATTATACTTGCTGACTCAAATGCCACATCAGACTAATTGACACGTCGATCCTAGCTAGCATCTTGGAGATTTTCACTTCCAACAGATAGCACAACGAATTGCTAGCAACTATATAATTGCAACCTGCATCGCAAGGCTCATATCGCGTAGATGTGGACGTGTTCTTAATGAAGATCGTAACCGATATGGCATTGGACTAGTATTACGGGATATAAAGGAACACTTCTAGCCGCCTTTGTAAAACCAATCCCAATTCCCAGTTGTTGAGATTGATTTTGATTGCGAAATCAAAACAGGGCTCTAAGCTATAAGGCAATTGGAAAAATGTGCGACTTCCCCGGAAGGTTTATAGTAAAATTACAAAGTTAATGAGCTAAATGTTGCGGAACGCAAAGTGAGAGAGTACAGTGTATGAAT
The DNA here is from genome assembly GCA_001278415.1 of Ocimum tenuiflorum. Lineage (NCBI taxonomy): Eukaryota > Viridiplantae > Streptophyta > Magnoliopsida > Lamiales > Lamiaceae > Ocimum > Ocimum tenuiflorum. The sequence goes on along the minus strand of AYJT01032612.1, from coordinate 1,543 downwards.
TATCCGACCAGTGCTGACTAGACAGCTATTTATACTGTAGCGTACAGGACAAATCTAAATAACTCCTAAGCTAAGTGCTAGATCGCAAATATACAAGAGGCAATCGGCAAAGCTTGTTGTGGAAGTAAGAGTGATGCTTTGGACGATATGCTGACTCAGAAAAGGAATCATTATGAATCCTTCTTGTACGTGCGAGCGCGTGGGAACTTCTCGATCCACTTTTTGTGTGAGGCTTCGAGATTTCTGGATTGTGCGGCCTCGAGGCCTGAGGGCGTTGGATGCCTTTAGTTCAGGAGCTCGATCTCTTGCGGGGGTCGAGATTTGTCCTCGAGACTTTTGGACTTGGCCGAGATTCTAACTATGGGAGAGTTCGAGGATCTTTGGCGGTCGAGACTTTGGTTCGAGGGTTTCAAATTTTGCCGATGTGGACATGTGCTTTAATGAAGATCGTAGCCGATGTGGTATTGGACCAGTATTACAGGATAAGAAAGGAATGTTTCTAGCCTCCTTGTAAAACCAATCCCAGTTCTCGGTAATGTGGTTGAAGGTGAGATTATTGCAGCTTTATATGGTATAGGTCTTTGTCTTCAAGAGGATCTTGGAGTTTGCTGGTTTTACTTAGATTCATACAATGTTGTGTGCTAGCTCGACATGGCAAATGGAAATTCCAAATTCCTTCCGGAAGACACGGCACGACTTATTCATAACGTGAAAATAGTTTTATTATTGGTTTTCGTCATATGTTTAGAGATGCTAATTTAGTAGCTCATATCTTAGCCCGTTTTGGAGCAACTTGCAATCAGTTTTTGACTTGGTCGTCGGATTTTCCTCCTTGATTGATCTCGATGCGCTGTCTTGATTATAAATAAAGCTACTCTTTTTCCTTTCAAAAAAATATAGGGAATGATATTTTGCACGTGAAAATGGGGTGTAAGTAAGTCAAATCAGTTTGCAAAATATTTGAAATCGACTAAAAATATAAAATTTATTTAATATATATTAAACTACTTGAGTAGGTCTGATCATTTGAACATTATAATCGACGTTAATACAATCAACATTTTTACTCGTTAATCTGTAACTTTTTGTTATATATTTAACCATACTATAAATAATGATTGTGTTTCTACGATAAAACATGGGAATATTGGACACCCAAGTCATTTTAAAGCAATAGTAACAATAAATTGATCTAACTTTCACAACTAAATAGTTACGTGGTCAACGCAGTTGCCAAATGTTAAAATAACTAAAATTTTAAACACTATTTTTTTTTTTTTTACAAAAAGAGAGCTTAGAACAACTAAGGCTAAAACAGATTCAGAGTAGACACACTATTTTAAAAGAAAGAAAAGTAAACATTTATTTAATTAATTAACGTTCACCAACAACTGCGCCTTGAATCGGAAAATACTTCAGCCATTCAAATGTCCGATTATTCGTCGATTTATCAGCCGCCGCCAAATTTCCCTCTTCTCCCCTCCGCCGCCCCTTGCCGCTGCCCTTGTTTCTCTTCGTAAACGCAACATCAACCGAGCACGTG
>AYJT01032604.1:0-13084 GCA_001278415.1 Ocimum tenuiflorum | reverse complement strand
TCGGGTGAGACCATCGACTGGGGCCAGATGATGACTTCTCATTTTTTTTGTTCCGGTCAGGGATGTTCTCCTAGACAACCTGCATCAGACCTTCAAGGTCGTGTCCTCAAGCAGGATTCCAATTTCAATTTTTTCAGGATTGACAAGATGGTTGTTGAGGGTAAGGATCCCTCGGTGGTTGAGAAAGCTTCGGGTTCAGAACAGATCGGAGCCCTTGAAGATTTGGAGGCAGGCGATGCCTTTTAGTTAGCTCTTTTTTTTAGTGTACATATGTCATTATCAATAAAATTGCTGCTTGTTCGACGAATCTCTGAATTGCACATGTATCATTGTTGATAATACTATGATACATATTACCACTATAATTTCTAAGTAAGAAAAAACTCGAACCAGACATCGAAAGGAATCACTATTTGAAAATGTTATTAAGATGAAAAGAACAACTTCAAGTGGGTAATGTTCCATGGGTTCGAAATCTCGCATCCTTCTCTGGTTCGAATTCTGCATGCTCCCTTTTCGACTACCCTCGATACTTGGTATGGTCCTTCCCAGTGGGTTCTAAGTTTTTTGACTCGAGCTTTAGGGGTGTTAGGAAAAACCTTTTGGAGTTTCCAATCCCCAATCTTCAATGTTCGAAGTCGAGTGTTTCGATTGATATGTTGCTCGACTTGTGCCTGATGCTTTATCGTCTTCCTTAGGGCTTATCCTCGTACCTCATCCATCATCTCTAGTTTGAAGTTTCTCCTATTTTGGTTGTCCTCGCTGGAGGCAAATTGGACACTGAGGCTTCCTGCTTCAACCTCGATCGGGGAGACTGCTTCCCCTACGTATGTTAGTGAGAAAGGTGTTTCACCGGTTGAGGTTCGAGTCGTTGTCCTATAAGCCCACAGGACTCTGGGTAGTTCATCGATCCACCGGGATTTGTGTTGCTCTGGGTAGTCCATCCCGATGATTGACTTGTTAGTAGATTCGGCTTGACCGTTTGCTTGCGGGTACCTCGGCATAGAGCATAGGGGTTTGATTCCCCAACCACTACACCATTCTTGGAACCTTGTGTTCGTGAACTGCGTTCCATTATCTGACAAAATTTCCTTGGGTACTTTGAATCTGCGTATAATCTTCTTCCAAAGGAAAGACATAGCTTTTGAGTCTCTAATCTTCGACAGTGGTTCAGCTTCGACCCATTTGGTGAAGTAGTCGGTGGCTAGAATCATGTATTCTTTTTGCCCCACTACTTTGGGCAGTTTTCCTACAATGTCTATTCCCCACCTCTTGAAGGGACAAGATGGGATCGAGGCGTGTACAGGTTTTCTGGATTGATGATTGATGGGTCGGTGCTACTGACACTTTTCGTAATGTTTCACGATGTGTTCCACGTCTGCGTTCATGGTCGGCCAGTAGAATCCAGCAAGGTGCGCCCTTCGAATAAGAGATCTGACGCCAAAATGCGCCCCGCAACGGCCCTCATGCAAATCTATCAAGACTGAACGTCCTTCCTCCCTTTCGAGGCATCTGAGGTAAGGTTCGTCAAATGATCATTGATATGGTTTGTTGTCGATCATTAAGAATTTTGTTGCCCTTCTTTTGATGTGTATAGCTTCGTTTCGATCCGACGGGAGTGTTTCGCTGGTTAAGTAGTTGGTCAGGAAGGTTGTCTAGGAGTTGGGATCGATGCTAATGTGGTTTAGTACGAGTCCACGATCCATGTTGTGCCTGTGCACTGGCCATTTTACCTCTTGGATCGGTATTAGTCGGGGTATGTTTCCAAAGGTTGAAGCCCCCAAGTTGGCTAATGCATCTGCGTGGACATTATCTTTCCTCGCGACATGCCTTATGCTCATTTTTTCGAACTTGTCCATCAATTGTCCTACTATCTCGCAATAAGGTTTTATCCGCTGTTATTTTACTTGGATATCTCTTGTCGTTTAGTGCACAATCAACTGTGAGTCACTTTTGACTTCGACTCTTCTTTCCCCTAACTTAGGGCCAATTCCAAGCCTATCGATAGCGTATCGTATTCTGCTTCATTGTTCGTGGTTCGAAAGCACAAACGGACGACCCTCTCGAATGTGGTCCCTTGCAGATTTGTTAGGGCAATGCCTGCTCCGCTCCCCCGACAATTTCTTACTCCATCGATGCATAGTGTCCAAACCTCCTGCTCTTGCTCATTGGCGTCAACACCTACAACTTTGTTCATTTGTAGTACTTCGAGATGAACCGGCTTAGCGTGGCTAGCTTTCTGGTTAGTCTCTGTACTTCTTTGATAGATCTCGGTGGACTAATAGAATCAAGGGCTTTGATTTGGATGGGATCCACCTCGATACCTCGTCTGGTGAAAAGGCATCCCAAAAATTTTCCTGATGTTACTCCGAATGTATATTTTGTCGGGTTTAATCGAACGTTGCTTTGAGATTCTCAAGGCGATATCGTGCCTTCAGGGATTTTACGATCATGTCATCGACATAGACCTCCATAAAATCCCCAATGACATTCTTGAACATGAGGTTCCCCAAGCGTTGGCAGGTCGACCTGGTATTTTTTAGGCCAAAGGGCATTACTTTGAAACAGTAAATGCCCTTGCTAGTGATGAAAGCCGTTTTTTTCCACATCTTCGGGGTTCATCCTTATTTGGTTGTATCGCGAAAAGGCATCCATAAAACTCAGCATTTCGTGTCCTGTGGCAAACAATGAGGTTGATATGAGGTAGTGGGAATGGATTTTTGGGGCATGCCCTGTTCAAGTCTGTGTAGTCGACGCAGACCCTGTTCTTCCCATTCTTCCTTTTAATGACCACACAATTCGACACCCACTCTGTATATTTGACTTCACAGATCGACTCGATGCTGAGCAGGTCGTTAACGTTGTCGTCGATGGCATGGCTCTTTTCTTTGAAAAATCTCAACCTCTTTTGTTGCACCGGTTTAATTACTGGATCGACATTTAGATCGTGATTATTCACGCTAGGGTTGATTATCATCATGTCGGTGTGTGACCATGCGACATCTCCTTCAGATCAGAAACTGAACTAGCTCGATTCATCTCTTGGGTTACAACTCCGCCCCAATGAATGTTACCCTTTCGGGGTGTTCCGGGTCAATGGATACGACTTCCGTGTCTTCCACTTGCTTTGCTCTGGATTTTGGCTCGCTGGGGCCTATCAAGTCCGTCATGTAGCAGCTCTGAGCTTTTTCTTGTTCGCCTTTTATGGTTTGGGTGCGCCATGGGGTGGGAAATTTGATAACTTGATGGTAGGTTGATGGTACTGCCTTCATCGCGTGTATCCATGGTCGCCCCATGATTACGTTGTATGCAGACGGTGTGTCGATTACCAAAAATGGGGTCATCAATACGATCCCTCCGGCGTAGACAGGTAGCTTTATTTCCCCGACGGTCCAAAGACTTTCTCCACTAAATCCAATCAAAGGAATAGATTTCTTGACGAGGGAGGACTCTGTCCTTTTCATTGCTTCGTAATATAGAAGGAATAGAAGGTTTGTCGAGCTTCCACCGTCGATGAAGACTCTCTTGACGTTGTAATCAATGATGTTAAGTGAGATTACGAGCGTATTAGTGGTGCGGTTGCCTTGCCCCCTTCAGATCTGCATCCTCGAATTGTACGGGTTCGGCTGATTCATCGAGCTCGTGGTTCTGAAAGACGATAGCTTTACCTTTTAAACCCTGATTTTTTTCCTTCCTGAGGACCTTGTAATTTCACTTATCCTGGCCCTGCTTGTTATGACATGATCGTCATGTCGGTTTGAGGTTTTGGGGAAGGAGGCATCAACTTCTTTTGCGAGAGGTTTGTTCTCTCGGGCCCTTCTCGTATTTTTGGGCCTCGATTTTAGGATCAATTTTCGAAAACTTGTTTTCGTTATTTTGACAGCAAGTTGACCAACAAGCTTCGATTCAGCAAACTCGCTATTTTGAGTCTGAGGGCTATTGGTCGCTATTTCCTTTTGCTACCACAAGTGTACGGAGTAGTTGTAATAAACGTGTGAGCAAGGTCGTATCCACAAAGACCGTGTTGAATTGGATCAAATACTAGAAAGAACCATCATCATTGTTTAGATAATAAAATTGAGAATGTGCACTAATTCAAGTAAATTGCAATTCGAAATCATAAATCAAACAAAACAGCAACAACTAACTTAATGTATTTAAAGTGTTCGACGAAATGACAAGACGTTCTAGAGTTAGATATTCGACGGATTTAATTCATGATAGCAATACAGAAGCTAATTCGATCATTTAGCATGCTTAGAACAATCACTGAAGTAGTTTAATCCCTCTCTCGGTGCAATCAAACCATGGATTAAAAACCAAGAACGATATCCCTAGCAATAACTTAACATTTAACTCCTAATCGTTCCACATATTCGTATTCTCACGATAACCCCTATTATCTCGAATGTGAGATTATCATGCCCCTCATTTCAGGTCTTACAAGGACTCTCCGTTCTCGATTTGAATCATTGTACAAAATAAAGCAAGATTGGTGATCAAGCAATCAAACATCAATGGAATCAAAAATGAAGAAAAGCATAATTAAAGTCAAAAGCTACTGTAATCACACGACACAAAGCAAATTCATCTAATCGCCAACCCTAGAACAAATGGGTTTAGCTACACATGATGGAATTAGAAGCAAAAACAAGCAATAGAGAGTTCATAGGTGGAAAAAAAAAACTATAATCCCGATAGATCTTCGTCTTCTCGCCTCCGTTTGCTCCCAAAGGTTAGATCTAAGCTAAAATCCCTTAATTTCCTTCTGTTCTCGACCCTCTTTCCTTTATTCCAATGTCTTAGAATGATATTTATAGTCCTCTCCAAGAAAGGGCAAAATTGTAAATTTATCCTTTTTTATGCTCAGACGTTCGATCGAACGCCTTCTCTCTGTTCCAGCCACGAGACTCCTGACAATAGGCATTCGACCGAAAGGTGACAACCTTTCGATCGAACACCTATTCTCTGTCCAATTCTTACGAGCTTTTCTTTCATTATGGATGTTCGACCGAAAGCCTAGGAATCATTCGATCAAACATATTCACTCTGTCTACTTGAATTTCTCCTGTTCACACTCCGTTTTCCCTGATTGTGCGTCCTCAATCAACTCAACCCACTATGTTCTGCCTGAGTACTCGGTTTTGGCTCAAAAACGATGCAAACCTACAAGATTTCTCCACAAACTGAGTATAAGATCGACGAATCATGAAAGCATCATAAGTAGTGCGTTTAGAAGGTTAAATCGAATAATAATGCTCACTTTCATGTATCTAAACCTATCAAAATGCACACTTATCATATATGCATTCCTCAGTCGTATGACCCACATCGTTGTGGTATTCGCAGAACCTGAATTCGTCCCTCTCCGTTCTTGGTGTCTTTACTTTGGACGGCCACGACACCTGATCACTAAGGCTTTTCATGGCTTTGACCACTTAGGAAGGCCCCACTGTGACGACGTATTCCGGTAGCCCCCCTTGAGAATTGGTTACCTTTCAATTTCTAGGGAATGGCCAGTTCAAAGTTCGATTGTCGACCTGATCTACTTGTCTTGGGACCGGATCACGTGTGCTACTTTTGCGCGCCTCTCGGGAGGCATTCCTCTGGGCCTCAAGGTACGCATCATCTTTCTCCCACCTCAGCTGGGCGTGGGCGAGTGCAAGCACGCCTTCCATCATATTGCACATTGTTTTTGCCAGTTCTTTGTAGAGATCGGAGTCCCTCCTTAGCCCCTTTCTGAAGGCCGCTATCTGAATTTCCTCCGGGTAGTAAGGGACAGAGATTTTCTCTGTTGAATCTTCGCATGTATTCGCGTAAGGATTTATGGGCTCCATGTACGACGGTGTAAAGATCGTCGGGGCATTTCTGGAGGTCCGACTACTTGCGAAGTGATTTGCGTACTTCAAATGGAGGTCTGCAAAGTGATTGACTCGTTAGGTATTCGTATGAACCATTTTAAGATGGGTCCCGCTAAGGTTGCCCCAAATCCTTTGCACATACACGCCTCCTTCGTTCATATCGGGACACTGAGTGTGAGCATATGTTGTTTGTAGAGTTCGACGTGCTGTTCAGGATCGGTAGTGCCATCGTATTGAATCATCTGAGGAGGCGTGAATTTTTGTGGGAGCAGGATTGCGTCTAGCTCTCTCATGAAGGGAGTGTTGGCAAAGCTCCCTCGGGTGATCTGCCTAGGTTGAGGCATCATTCCTGGGAGATGAGCAAATCATCCCTCGATGTTTTTAAGACGCTCCACTATGTTGTCGTGGGTGTCCCCGTGCTTCTCCTGCAGCGTGTAAAGATGACCATAGGCCCATGCTTCGAGTCGAATGAAAGGGTTTGCGAACTGCAAGCGTCACGAAGAGTACAAAAGATGGACCTTCGATTCATTCACGGATTTTTCCCTTGATAGGTATGGGACAGACTTGCTCTATTGAGGAGACTCATCGGCCGCCCTGTCAGCATCTCCATCGTCGGCGACCATGTCGAGGTCATCCATGAGAACTTTCGCCATATCACGGTGCGACTCCTTAAATTTAAGGAGCGGGTGATTGCTTCCCTTCTTGGTTCAAGATGGGCCGACACTATGAGATTCAACGATGGATTCCATCATCAATCTCAACCTCTAATTTTTTTTTCCAGAGCTTGAGTTCTTCCTCGTGCTTAGTGCGGTATTCGGCCAACTTTGCATCGACAATGGCTGCTACTGCATCCATCGATTGATGTGAGTGTTGGGACATTTCGCTCTCTATCATTTTAGTGGAAAGTTCCTACGGACGGCGCCAATTATTGAGGTTTGGAATTTTGCAGAAAAAATTACAGAGAATTTTTCGTAAATAATTGCAAGAGAATTATTGAATACTTGGAAAAAGTAAAGATGAATGGTTGTTTAAAAGTAAAGATGAATGGTTGTTTATCTCTTATTAGCAAAAAATGAATGACCCCTCTCTCTCTCAAGGGTGAGATCCTATTTATACATAAAATTCGGGAAAAAGTGGGTTAGTGCGCGATGTCCCCCAGGGTCATGGCTCCGTGCGAGGCCCGTGCTTCCGCAAATATCAAAAAACCCTCGTCGTCCGGGTCGAACTCTAGTCTGGACCGACACAAGGAGTTGGCCTTTGGGTCGATCCGAGTTGGGTTGTTCCCTTGTTCACCATGTGGGTCCTGCGAGCGTTGTGGGCCTTCAGGTATGCTTGGTTTGAGCTGAGCCGTGGTAGATTTTTCTCCAACATTTATTATATATAATTTCATTTATGATAAACGCATGCAAGTACATTAACTATTTGATTAAATGAATCCCTTACTTTTTTAATCTACTAAATTTCGATCGACAAATATCATGCTATTAATATAGTATTTTATACAAATAAATGACTAAAATGTATACAAATTACAATTCAATCTTTTTCAAACAACGGAGATTTTTATGTGCGTTGCACGTAATCCTAACTAGTTTAATAAAAAGTGTGTATATTTCTTCCAAATTGTTTGCTCATATTTTCTCCTCTTCAAATAATTACTTTAGGGAACACCAATGTAATTATCCATGTATGATATAATTAATTTACTTTTATTTATTTTGATATTATATATAAGATTTGTTTTATCAATAATACAATTTAGATTTATCCTAACACTTTTTATCTTCTAATTCTTATATAATAATAATATATATTACAACATTAATAAATTACCTTATTCATCATGAAGTATTCGGGCACAAATCAGGAATTTTTTGGTATGTGTGTGTGTGTGTATATATATATACACACACACACACACACCCTATATATAGATATTCGCCAATAATACCGATTGCCTGTCCGTCTACATGATTCAACCGACTACTCAAACTCAAAATTCACAATTTAGCCAAGTAATTTACATGTGTCAGAGTTAGTTTTTTTCATCAAGGTTAATTGATATTTTGATTATAGATTATATAAGTTTTTATTTATATGATATAATAAAAAAGTAATTCCCAACTTTCTCGTTGATAACTTTATATAATCTTTAGATTTGTAAACATTTTATCAGTTATGAATTGCATAACTTAAGTTATGATTTTAAGAATAATATAGAATTAGCATCCTTCTTTAATATCTAATTTTAATGACAATAATATTTAAATAGTATATTAACTTTCAACAAATTCATTGAGAACTTCTAGAATTTTATAAAATAATATTTTTTAAAAGAATATTAAATATTTCATAAATACAATGTTATTTACGATGAACACATAGAAGTGTGTTAGTTATTCGATCGAATGAATCCCTCATTTTTTAATTTTTTAATTTAGATCAACAAATATCATGATATTATTATAGTAGTTTTATATAAATAAATGATTAAAAATGTATAAAAGTTATATTCTTTATAATTTCATTATTTATTTTAAAATATTGAATGTACAAAGTGCGTTTGGAGGTTATCCTAAATAGTAATCTCAAAAGTGGAGACTTTGAAGATATTTACTTAAAATAAAAATTTTGCGTGTTATTCACCTCATTGTCTTTCATTATCAATTTTTGACCATTAGATTTCAAGTACTCCAGCAAAGTAGATCCTGATGCATTGAGTCCTCAAACGCATTTTGGGTTTTGTTGAGGCCTTGGTTAATACAATACGGTTGACGAGGGATTTATGTTAGATCCTCAATAATATGAAACTGCAAACACTGTAAATAACTTGAGGGTCACTTGGAGGGGTGATTATTAATTAGACTCTGGAGCTCAAGTCAATAATTAAAGATAGAGAGAGTGAATGAACTGAGAGCAAATACAAAAACAATTAAATGATTTTGTAGTGAATTCGCTGATCAATAGATTCAATTCTCAAGGTAGTCTCAATTCTCAAGTTTCCCATGTTAAACGTTTGAGTTTATGATCTTTGTGTGTGAATGCCCTTTGGCTGGTGGTTGATATCGAGGCACCACTGTCGGCTAGCAACATTGATGGTTGTTTCCTCAGAAAATGTATTTAGTTTAGCTGTAATTCCATTTTCAAATATATATATACGTAGGAAAACAATGGAATCATAAACATATAAACAATAGAAAATTCCAGCGGCAGCTAACTTCCAGTTGAACTTTCTTTTTCTAGTATTACAGGAAGCAAACCCGAAAATTGTGGCTTTGGAGAAGATAGCAAAAATGGGAGTGGAGGAACCTCTATGAACTGCAGATTGCCTCCTAACATATCCACTACTTTATTCATCGAAGGTCTATCCGATGGAGCTGTCTGAATGCACCAAAAACCTACCATTAACATCTTCTTGACTACTTCTTCCTCCTCTTCTGAAATCATATCATATACTTTCTCATTCTGCACTATTACTTGCCTGTATATGTTTTCAAGGAAAAAAATTTCACTCGATTGGAACGATTTATCCTCAACATTAGTCCTTGCTTCCGCCATTTGCAGAAGCATAATACCATAGCTATACACATCTGATTTGTGTGACACCACTCCGAAATTTCTGGAGAATACTTCTGGAGCAATGAACCCTACAGTTCCTCTTGTCCCAAGCATGGACACCACACTCTGCTTCTTCATGCACAACTTAGCCAGCCCAAAATCCGATATTTTGGGGCTAAACTCCTCGTCCAAGAGAATATTTTGAGGCTTGATGTCGAAATGAATGATTGTTGTGTTGCAGCCTCGGTGCAGGTATTCAAGACCTCGAGCAACCCCGACTGCAATCTCGTACAACTGTTTCCACTCCAAACGGCACTCTGCATCCATGGAACCACTCTTGTGTTTGTAAATGAACTTGTCTAATGATTTGTTTGGCATGAATTCATAGACCAGAGCCCTTTTCTTTCTCTCGAAGCAAAACCCCAACAGATTGACTATGTTGACATGGGAGGTCCTACTGATGCTGGCAACTTCGTTAACGAATTCTTCTGCATTGTCATGAGTCTCTGTCAACACCTTCACTGCCACAAGCTCTCCATCAGGTAGCTTTCCTTTGTATACGATGCCATATCCTCCTTGTCCTAGCTTCTCTCTAAAATATTTCGTTATCTTCCGGATCTGTTTGTAGCTGTATCTTTTTGGAGCCAGAGATCCATGATTGAGTTTCAATTTGTTCAGATTGTGTTTACTCTCTTCATCCTGACCGCACAATCTGTATTGTCTTGTAAGGTAGTAGATTGTGATTGATGATACAGATAGAAGAACAACACCAGTTGACCATCCTAGACAGATGTCGATAAGTATACATAGGGTTACATAATTCCACAACTGAGATATAAAGTATATTAACTGACTAAAGAAGCATTGGTTTACCAATTACTACTCCATGCTTACGCAGACTGAACAACCTCTTTTTAGATCCTGAAAGAAAAATAGCAACCATTAAACATGAGCAACCCTGTTTTCAGGTTTTGGCTATATATATTCACTCTAGGAGAAAGAAAGAAAGAAATCAAACGCGAAGAGCAGAAGGCAAATGGTATGTGAATTTCTTGCCTAAACCAACTGGAGGTGGTGGTTTGGGCGGATCATCATCTGGCGGTGAAGGCCAAGAGAGTCTGACAAGAGTTATGGTTGAGTCATCATTGGTAGACTTTCTCCCATACCTGAGTGGAGACCTTTGTTTTCGACATTGCCCATCTTTAAACAGGGCTACGACACAATCACAGTCGTCAACACATGCACGTCCACAATCATCTTCCGTGGCCGTTTGATTAACACTGTAGTAGTTGTCTTCCCATATCACATTCGCCATTTTCCTAATGCCATATTGGACCTTTTTATTATTTTCTATGCAGTCCCTGGCGTTGAAATAGTCTTCCTTGCAGCCCCCTCCTGAGTCGCTGAATCCGGGAAGACACGTGCAGGTGACAGAATGATTATCATACGAACAGAAGCTATCAATCCCGCATATCCCTTTGGGGTCACATTTGTTCACTGTGGACCACCATATCTCGCTCAAGCTATCATTAAGACTCAATGAACCAGTATAGAGACGGAAAATACCATCATAATCTAGCGTGGCCATATAAATGGTTCCTTCTACAGGGTTCCCTCCGCTAGTGAGATTCTTGTAATAACCCCTCCCATCGTGCAAATAAAGACGGCTGTCATTTGCAAGATTCAAGGAAAGATTAGTGCCTGCTCCGTAGGTGTTGGACGAAAAATAAGCATTTTCCGATGTGTCAGGGGTGGCGACAGGGTATTGGACGAGGTTGCCATCAGTTTGCATCTTCATTCTGAACAACCCGATGGCAAGGTCGGTTTGAGAAGCCGTTGAGATGAGCTCTGCGCCGGCGGGAAGGCGCTGACCGGGTAAAAGTGTGCTGGTGGGGTAATCGAAGCTCTGCCAAATAACTCGGCCCAGAATATCGTAGAGAACAAAGTTGCCGTTGTCCAGCATGGAGGCCCATTCGACATCTTCATCCGGATTAGCAACCCGGTCGTATATATGATACCCATCTTCCCTCTTCTGCAAGAGCTCTATTCCATCAAAATTAATACCAAGAGCATAAACATTGTTGGGAAGGATGGGATTGATCTTGTTGGCCGTCCACACCACAGTCCTTTCTGAGAAGACGATGCAGACGGCATAGCCTTTGGGGGTGTCGTGGAATCCGAAGGCGAATTTGCCGGAAGCTGAGAGCCACACTGACGATGAATTTGTGCCCGGTGATAAAGAAGCTGGGACACGAATTCTTTGTGGAGCTTCTTCTGCTGCAGCATAAAGAAGAAGAAAAAACAGCACCATATTAGGCTTAGCAGCTGCCATTCAACAATTACTAATTAGTGTTTCTTTTATGTATGAAAAAAATGATTGTTTGTTATAAAGGCATATAAGCCTTGGAAATCACTAACATCAGCCTCATGCAGCTATCCATCGAATCATTCATTTTCTTAATTTAATATTATAAAACTAGACGAAGCATGCATCTGAAGCCACTTGTTACGCGTCACACTGTCATGCCCATATGGTGTGAAATTTGTGTTCGTGCTATATCTAATATCAAGCTACATTATGTCCTCCAGAGATAACAATCCAACACATTGGGCTGATTTCCAATATAAGAATCTCCGAGAACATTTAACTATTATAAAGGACAAACAGTTTAAGTGAATATATATGAAAGAATAATTTGCTTCCAAGATCAGATCAGATTGATTCACCTCGTAAATGCCCCGATTTTCGTGGCATGCATCATTCATACCATGTATAATATGTCGCCGGCCAAACTATAAAAGATACATAGATTACACATAGTAACCTCAGACCAAATTAATTTAATGTCCAATCTATGTATGATATGAGGTGGATATTCTGTCTGAGCCCGACAATGACAGCATTGTCATCAATTCGATAGATCCCAAAAGAATGTTGCTAAAGTCAAGAGCATTTTACATATTAATAAACAATACAGCTGAAAGAAATGATATCGTGGTAATGCAAAAGCAGTTATCCTTATCCCCTTCCTCTCTCTCTCTCTCTCTCTCTCTCTCTCTCTATTCTTTATTTCTTTGAATATATATTTTGTTTCAACTCAAATGTGCGCTGCTGCTGGTTTGGCTTTCCTAGAGCAGCTACAAACTTGATCATTTATTCTATGTATAAATATCAACTTATACTTGAACGAACAAATATCTTATTAAAAGAGAACCATATAAAGGTATGCTACTTGAGTGCAAGATTTGAAGAAATTGCAATCTTATTAGTAATACCCTGCATTTCTCAAAAAACAGAAAACGAAAATGAATTATAAGAGCGAGTAGCTTACCTGAATGAGTGGAGTTTTGAGTGTCCATATTGACAGAAATGAAACTTGTAGTGATCCCGACAGCTTATGAGAAGGGAAAACTGGCTTTCGAGGAATTTGTATAGTCTCAACAATGAATATTCATTTGAAACTATAATATTTAGGAAAATCAATACAAACTAATATAATTTATTTTAAATTCAATATTTTTAGTACCTTGTAAATTTAAAAATTGATATAACTATAACTTATAAATATGAAACTAAAATAAATATGAACAAATATACTTATATTATTACATCAAATTTAATTTACCGATGAAAACATGTAAAGTGATCAGTGAAAGATATAAAA
>AYJT01032578.1:0-11409 GCA_001278415.1 Ocimum tenuiflorum | reverse complement strand
GATCATGCAATGTACTGTGATCTCCTACACGCTACATGATCCACCTAGTTATTCGAGATAAATGGACTAGTTGTTATATAAAACGCATGGAGACAGTTAATTTTGTATACAACATAAATAAAGTGAGCTTTACATATACCAAAATCCAACAGCTACCGAGTAGCAGTAGCTTTGTGTCATCATGATGATGCATATATATGCTCGCTGACACGCAGCTATCGAGATGCCATTCAATGTTCTTGTTACAGTTGTGAGTCTCACTTGTTGGCTATCAATTCAGATGTCATGCATCTTTTATTGCTGTCACCAACAACGGTTTATTTATAGCCCAACTATGTTTTCTTGCTGCTGCAACAAGAATATTTTCAAAGTATGCGGTGCCGAAGAACTCAATTTATATGGTAGTTCAATCACGTAGCGCCGAGCGCTGTTATTCTCCTAGCCCACTGCGATAAATACATGAGTACTCGTGGGAAGTTCGAATGGTAGATAACCAGTCGAGATAGGTTGTAGTTATGAATGCAGCCATAAGAAACAGAAAGTTAGCAATTTCGGGATTCACACCTTTTGGAGAGAGAAACAGAGCAAGAGAGAGATTTTAGAGTCCAGGCAAAGCATAACAAAGTCACCTCTTGATCTTGTAGTTTATTCTTCAACCATGAACTCCATTGTTATTGTTTTTGTTTTTGTTTTCATGATGTCTGGCAAAAACTCTTGTGTTTTAGGGTCAGAGAGTAGATGAATTTGAGTTACTGACATGTGACTTTAGTTTTGACAATTTAATTCAGTTACACTTTTCTTCATTCCCGTGTTTATTACTTGGTTGATTGCTTGATCACCAATCTATCGTTATTTTATATAATAATTCAAGATTCGAGCAAGAACTATTATGCGATTAAGAACAAGGAACACGAAATTTGACATTCAAGAGATAAACAGAATTTACTAGAATATTAACACAAAATCCAATCACACAGAACTTTAAAGAAGGGTTATAACATAGGCTCTTTGGTTACGGTAGGAATATTTTTTGCTAAGAAGAAAAATCAATCGAAAATTTCCCTCAATATCTTCCAACTCACTTCTCCATTCAAGATTACGCTCCTTAGTGTGATTGAATGGCCATCTTCCGCCCTTTCTTTTCCTATCAGCTGCAAACTTTTCATTCACTTGTTTTTTCTTTTCTTTTTTTTTTCTTGTTCAAACTTCTCTACGCCTTTTTTTCTTCACGCTGCAATTATTCGAACTACACATCATCTCTCCATCCATACGCTTATTCATCTATCATCCCATTTCAATACCACCACTATCAACATTTGAGGGAACCAAATGTGTTCTTAAGCTCACAGACAATAAAGAAAATAATAAGGCTCAAAGGGGCTAGCAAGGGATAACAGAGAAAATAGGATAATAAATGGCTTGTTATCGTTTTAGAATTTTATGCTAGCAAGATATGATTATTTCCAATGGCTTATTCTAGAAGTATGCAAACCAAGATATGATTATTTCCACATAGAAGAAATATTTATCCCTTATTCCCAATCTCATAACAATTCTCGTCTCTCGAATGTTGAATTATTATATTAAATAATGACATATTGGTGATCAGACAATCAATCAAACAATAAACACGGGAATAAGAAAAAACGAAACTAAATTAAATTGTCAAAACTAGAGTATTATATCAAGAATCAAATCCATCTACTCTCTAACCCTATAACACATCAAGATCTATCCTAACATAAAAATTACAAGAGAAAGGAAAAGAATCATAATACAAAAGCACCGTAGTCTTCAAATTTTGAATCTTCTCTCCTCTATATGAACTCCAGATAAATATTTGAATTTTGATGCGCTTCCCCTTGTTTAGAATGTAAAAGACTAAGAAAATATGATGGAAAACTACTAATTTTCGTGGAAATTGAGAATATATATAGATCTCATGCAGTCGGGGGCAAAATGGGGCTTTTTCGGGATAATTTGCGGATTTCGCATAGAAAAACGCATAAAAAATTCCAGTTCTGCGCAGCTTCAAAGATTTGGCCCTATCTTTTGAGCCCGAACTCCGATTTGGTGATTTAAGTTGTTTTGGAAAACTAATCCAAATCGGAGTTCAAACGCAAAAGATAGAGCTAATTCTTTGAAGTTGTGAAGAGCTGGAATTCTTTACGCGTTTTCTATGCAAAATCCGCAAATTCGCTCGGAAAAGCCCCATTTTGCCTCCGACTTCATGATATCTATATATATCCTCAATTGCCAAGAAATTTAGGAGATCCCCATCATATTTTCTTGGGCTTTTACATTCTAAACAAGGGGAACCGCATCAAGCTTCAGATCTTTACCTGGAGCTCATACGGAGGAGAAAAGATTCAAGATTTGAAGACTACGGTGCTTTTGTATCATGATTCTTTTTCTTTCTCTTGTAATCTTTATGTTAGGCTAGACCTAATATGTTCTAGGGTTAGAGAGTACATGAATTGATTCTTGACATGTGACTATAGTTGACATTTTAATTCAGTTTCGTTTTTCCTTATTCCCGTGTTTATTGTTTGATTGATTTTCTGATCATCAATCTAGAAACTGATTATCAAGATATGAAATTGAAATCAAAACATTTTTATGTTGAATTTTATAAAATATTAAGAGTAAATGAAGATTACATATGCGCCTCTTCACATTACAGATTTAAACAAATGAAATTACTATTAAAGTTTTTCCGGAGTTCACCACTATAGTCACTCAACGTCTCTAAGTCCAAGCAGCCAACAAGATGATCATTTCAATATATAATAACTTATTGGAGTACTATAAACTGAAGATCCAAAGATGATTTAGTTATCATGTCAGTTCAGGCTCCAAAAGATCTTTAAATTCTCAATTCAAGTCTTGAAATATCATCAAATTCTCAATTGAAGATCTTATATTGAAGCCCTGAATTGCGTATTTGGACATCTTTCAGTTATGAATTGAAAATTTTGTCTTTTTAGATCCCATATCAAGAGTTAAACTATCTTCTAGGTTCTCGATTGACAATACTCCTAAATTATTTTATTTCAAGAGCATATTTCATTATTTTGTACTTGTATATATATGATGTAGTTACAAATTATGACACATAATAAGAACATGTCATTTTTTAATACTCTTATATCCCAGTCATCCACATTCTCCTTCAATTTTCAAATCCCATCTACCAACCGAACCTAATTATCGAGCTGCGACGAGAACCTTCTTAATTAATTCGAACTTAAAACTCCATAAATAATATTACTATTCGTAGATAAGTTCCAATTTTTACTTGGGTGGGTGTGATCTTGCTTATTACAAACTAGCAATTTATATATAGTTCGTGCACGTTAAGACACGACAGTCTAAACGTTGATGACCTAACCCCACAATCATGCCAACTTTTTCCTTTCTATAAATTTTCAGCTGTCAAACCAAAATGCAACCCCATTTTTTTTTTTGCAGTTTCACAAGTTTCCAACAATTAATTAGTTTCTCAAAATAATAATAATGATAATAATTAATTTAGTTTCCAACGTACATATATTCGACCTGCTAAACTCTTTTTATTGTCTCTTTGAACTCGCATCGCGGTAATGATCATGGCCTTGAGATTTCATTATATGGTAGTATTAATGTTGCTATTGAGTTTAAACTCCATCCAATTTGGAAAATCTGAAGATGATGTAGATTTGACAAAAGGGGCCTCGTTTATATTCGGGGATTCGTTGGTTGATGCCGGTAACAACAATTATCTCCGGACATTGTCCAAGGCTAATATCCCACCCAATGGTATCGATTTCAAGGCTTCCGGTGGGAATCCAACAGGCCGATATACCAACGGAAGGACTATCGGAGATATTGTTGGTAAGCCCCATTTCACTTTCATATAATCTTTCTTTTTTTTTTTTTTTCCAAATCCTCGATTGCATTATAAACTATTTGAACATTTCTAATTATATGATAATCTACCTGAATTTTTAATTATATGACAAACTATGTGAACATGAATTGTTTTCTCTAGCAACAAAAAGTTGATTGTGTACCGTAGGACATCCATGTCACCAGTTTAGTGTGGTAACAGAATGTTGACTAAAATCTAAAATGGAATAACCCGACAATGCACAATCATCTTTTTCTCACCGGAAAAAATAATGTGCCGTAAAATTGAACAGAATCCACATAATTTGTCGCGTAATTGAAAATTTTCAAATAATTTATCAATAAATTATTAGAATTCTTTTTCCTAGGCGCGTTATTTTTTTCGTCATGTTCTTCGTCTCAGGGGAGGAGTTGGGTATGCCGAATTACGCATTGCCGTTTCTTGCTCCAAACACCACCGGAAAAGCCATATTGTACGGTGTTAACTATGCATCAGGGGGTGGAGGGATTATGAATGCTACCGGAGCAATTTTTGTAAGTGCACTCGTTCATCTAATTTAATTGATAATATTATTGAAACACAATATAAGTTTCTACTCACTTTAATGCAAAAATTTTATCTGTAATATACTTAAAGGAAAAGTGCATTTCAATTTCCAGTATTTTGTCTTTTAAAAAAACTTAATCTAACACTTACAAAATTTTAATATAACTCCTATCATTCTTCATTGTAACACAAATTTCCCGAGGAAAGAATCATATACCGATTCAATTCTATTATGACATTTACGAAAATAAATAAATGTCAGTTTTGATTTTAGCCAAATTATATATTCTTTACAGAAAACTATTTCTAGTTCTGCATCCTTTTAACTAAAGGGCACATTATTTTCAAGAATTAGATCTAATGTTTACGCTATAACTTGAACTCATAATTTAATAAATATGAAGAGACGTAATCTCGAGATAGTAGATTGTAGTTTTATTTAAACAAAAAATTGTGTGATGATGATGATCATGATGGAAACTAAATTTCAATTTTATAAACATTAATCACATTTCAAAAAGTCCATCAAATTTTAAAAATTAAAATGCGATCCCCTATATTTTACGTTTACATTTAGCACATGCGAAATAAAAATTGCAACCCAAATATTTAACTTCATAGTTTTTCTTTCTTTTCTAGCTAGAGCTAGCCTTCGTCATTATTCAATTTTTTTTTTAAATCTGTCTTCTTTTTTTAAAGGTTAATAGGCTATCGATGGACATTCAAATTGATTACTTCAACATCACAAGGAAAGAAGTTGACAAATTGTTGGGAGCATCACAAGCAAGAAACTATCTCCATAAAAAATCAATTTTCTCGGTGACCATCGGCTCCAATGATTTTCTCAACAATTATCTCCTTCCTGTAGTCTCAATGGGTGCAAGAATCAGACAAACCCCAAATGACTTTGTCGATGATATGATCAACCATTTGAGATCCCAACTCACGGTATATGTGTCTTCTTTATATTATCTTTCTCGTATAGAGGTGGAAATAAGTAAGTTCAGATCACACTTCGACTCGAAAAGGTCTGTATATAATATGATTTGATATGAATGAGCCTCACATATTTAACATAACATACATTTATGCAAGTTGAGGCCTAAATTTTTTATGAGAAACATCGGGCCTTTAAATCCTATTTAATATTTAACATGCATATGGGGCAAGCCTAGGTTTATTCCATACCCTAGACCTGAGCTCATTTTACTATATACAAACTTTTCAAAAAGTCCAAATCTCACTTATTTAAAATATAGTACAAGGCAAACAAGGTTTAAAGTGGATCGAGTCGTAAGCCTCGATCAGATGATCTACCTTATTACCACCTCTATTATCGTATGACTGATGTTGTATAAATGATGTCGTATTGATGAAATGCAGAGACTTTATCATTTGGATGCAAGAAAGTTTATAGTGGGAAATGTGGGGCCAATAGGGTGCATTCCATATCAGAAAACGATCAACCAATTGAGTGAAAACGAATGCGTTGCGTTGCCAAACAAGCTGGCAAATCAATATAATGTTAAGTTGAAGGATCTTTTGCAAGAACTCAATGAGAATCTTCAAGGAGCCACTTTTGTTCATGCTAACGTTTATGATCTTGTCATGGAAGTCATAACAAATTACGACAAATACGGTAAGGATATGTTATAGTTGTGTATAACATTCACAATTATCTATTTTTTAGTATTTTTGTCTCGTATTTTAGGGTGAATGTCAATTTATTGTCCGAACTTTATTCTTTTTTTAAATGTAGCGAGTCTTGACATTTGAAATATGTTATAATAAAATATCACTCTCCAAAATTTTACAAAATAAATATCAAAGGATCAAAAGTTAAATTGAGGAAATTAGGTTATAGTATTCTTCATGATCCAAAAACCCCCCCAAGACTATTTCTATCGTTACACCTAATTTAGCTGTGGAATTTGTCCTTTTTTGGCTGTAATATTGTTTGGAACAAAATCTTTTACTAGCTTCGCAATTATAAGACACCATTTGAAACTTGACCGATGCTTCATACATTTGGGAAAAATTGGAATTTTAACACAAAATGTATTGCCTTGATTTGTCGTTTTCCACTTATGCATGGATGCAATTCCAAACACTTTCGCTGCAATTTATTAGAAAAACAAATACACGGGTTATAATTACAAAACTTTTAAGAAAAATATTATAATTGTCAAGATTCCAAAAATATGTTATAATTGTAAAATTACTAAAGAGGTTTAACTATTATACTATCCGAATAATTTAGTTTGAGTTTGAGTCATGAGAGTCATTGTTTAGATCTGTCTAAATCATTTAGACAGTCCCACTAAAAAGATTTATTTAGACAGTCTGACGCAAGTTTTTTGTCTATCTATAATCAACCCAACTAGGGCGGTGATTATGTAATAACTCATCTTGGTGAAATATCTAATATCCTGCATGTTTTATAGTGTGTTGTGCAGTTTTGTATTATGAGTGGTGCATTTTTGTACAAATTCATAACTTATTGCACAAAAATGCACAATCCAAAATATGCACCACTCATAACATACAACTGCACAACTCATACATGTTATTAAGATATTTCACAAAGATGAGTTATTATTTGAATATAAACCACCCAACTAGCATTTATTCTTTATATCTCCAAAATTTTGCATCCAAAAACTCCTCAAAGTCTCAAACTCCTTCCAATACCTTTTTATTTTTTTATCTCTCTTTCATTTACTTGTTTTCTTTTGAATAACCAAAATTACAAATAATTTTATTCTATCAAATAATGGACTTTTTTTAATTTGGTTTGAAAAATTGTATTATGCAGGATTTACAACGGCAAGCCAAGCATGTTGTGGAAACGGGGGGCAGTTCTCGGGGATAATCCCATGCGGGCCGACGTCGAGCATGTGCGACGACAGAGATAAACACGTGTTTCGGGATCCGTACCACCCCAGCGAGGCTGCTAACCTTATAATCGCTAAACAGTTGATGGATGGCGGCACCAAATACATCTCCCCCATCAACCTTCGCCAACTTCGCGATCTCTGATTATGTTTCTCTGTCTTGTTACCATTGTTTCGGCTTCCAAACCGAAAGTCTCTTGATTCTCGCCTCCAGATTCTCTGCTCCCATTTCTCACTCAACTATTGAATTCATTAAATCAATAGCAATTTTTGCAGAAAATATAAACTATATATATAACATAGTGTATTTTAATAAATATTTGCGAAAAAAAATCAGAATTTAAAAAAATAAAGAATTTTAATTATGAATTAATCAGTTTTATAATTAATATTAAAAATTGTTGTAGACACTATTGGATGGAATCAAGCCTATGTTATGCTTGTCAAATTAACCTAAATCATAATTTGAATTGGATAATTCTAGCCACGATTTTGTCTCAACATAACCTCCAATTTAAAACAAAAATAAAATTGTGTAGAATTTTTAATTTAGTCACTTTTGTTAAGTGGAAAGCAAAAATAGTCACTTTCTTATAACACACTCACAATATAGGCAAAAGTACAATTTTAGCCTGACTTTTCAGATTTTAAATGATTGGCACGGAAAAAAATATGGTTGGAACCACACGGTTCCAACTGCTTTTAGCGGTTCCAACCAGATTGGTGGGTTCCAACGTGGCACTAGCATTGGAACCGGTTTGCAACCACGCGGTTCCAACCACAATTTAATGTTGTTTGAACCACAATTTAAAACACAAATATAATTTATATATTAATAAGCACAACCGCTATTAATATTTAGGGAAATTAATATATATTTGAAAAATATATGTAATTTATTTATTTATTAATAAATATTATATTATATTTAATTTAATACTCCAATTGCCGGAATGAAAAATCAAATACAGATACGAGATCAAATATTTTCATCGTGATTTGGGCATCTGCTTTTCGTGTGCCTGTGGACTTGCATATACTATATGTTTTCGCCGCTCTACTCCTGCTGATAGAAGCTTCTCCTTAGCCTAACTGATGTGTTATAGTTTATGCATATGCAGCTTCGGTACCGGATGGACGTCGACTATTTCTTGGATGACATGCTTGACGAGTAATAATTGGAGGTAATACAATCAATGACTCGATCTCCGGAGATATGACCCAATCATCTCGCGGAGAAAGTTGGTGTATGACCCTATTGTATATATCGTGCCAAGTAGACGTCTTATAGTAGTAGAGCACGTAGTTGTAGAAGTCTTCATGTGTAAACCTGATCCGAAAAAATGGAGTATAAGTAATATGAAACTATTTTAGCATAGAAAATTTTGATTAATATTTCTGTCGTATTGCAAGCAGCAGCATGGGAGCACGGTATCATATCCAACTGGAATTCACCACAGTTGCAGTGATTGTTCGATAAATCGACTCTCCATGACTTGGTACCATCAAGCACTTTGTATGTATCCGTTGCAGTGCAGACAACTTGATACCCCATGGATCCTTCGATCATCGGAGCAATTTTCTGCACAGCCTCCTCGGTTAATGGATCGATTCTGGCACGTGCTTTTTGACGTCTCAAATCGAACCAGTGTTCGATTACATGCCTGAAAGCTTCTACAACCGAGCATATCGATAGACATCTAACATCTAGCATCCCCAAGTTGAATGATTCAGCGATATTAGATGTCATGAAGCCGAACCGACGAGTTGGACACAAACATCTAGCCCATCGCCGAGGGCCGACCTTTATCAATCTGCTGTGTGCTACTTCAGAAATCTCCTGGATCTTGGCCATCGGTTTTTCGTATATGCTCACGCGATAGGCATATGCTGCTATGCGATACATTTTGACTA
Source organism: Ocimum tenuiflorum (assembly GCA_001278415.1). Classification (NCBI taxonomy): domain Eukaryota; kingdom Viridiplantae; phylum Streptophyta; class Magnoliopsida; order Lamiales; family Lamiaceae; genus Ocimum; species Ocimum tenuiflorum. Next base: position 2,166 of record AYJT01032578.1, on the reverse strand, counting down.
CTGTCGCACCGTAGCTAGTCAGCTTGTTCAGCAGATGATAGAAACAGATGCCATGGCAATGCTAGCGTGTTGGTCTGAAACAATAACCAAGTTCGGATTGCATTCGAAAGCCATACAGACTCTGGATAAAAACCACTTTTATGACTCGTCGTTCTCGATGGGTCCGACACCGATAGCAAGTGGAAAAAGTTCCTCGTTGTCCTCTTTAGTTACTGCAACGAACATTACACCCTTGCAGCATCAACAACAATAATCTGCTGGATGGATGTAGTAAAAGCAACGCGACACACACCTAATTCGACAAACACATGTTTGAAGCAACCATCAAGACCCACTTCTAAATCAGTCATGGATCTGGGGTTTCTCGGGCGCTGCATATGAAGATACTTTGGCAGCATCTGAAATGAATTGGCTTGGTCGTCGTATATTATGGATACTACACTGTTACGAGCATGAAGCACAATACTATGGCTTGTTTGGATGCCAAAATCTTGTTAAAGTTCGATAATGATGCCCTTCGACTTTATGATCGAGCTTTGGTAATGCATCTTATTTGCGAAATAAGCTGCGACGGCTAATGATCGCACACACCTCAAGCCCAATCTTGAGAAATCGAGGTTGCAGTTATGCTGAAGATTTAATTTGTGGATATGCCAATCATCGTCTCATGGAGAAGCGTGCAATGTAAATGGGCAGGTATCGAGACGCATGCACTGGTACTCCACCAACAGTAGTAAGGGTATCTACTATAATTTCGAGTAGCTTCAATTTTATAGTATGTGGTAATTTCGGGATTAGACCCCTTTAGGTCCGAAAGAACAAAAACTGACTGCATGAAAACAAAACAATATATAACTTAATATGTTGGAATTTTAAATATAATTAATTAACTTTAACAACTTTATAAAAATTCGTAATCTACTTAAAATGTAGCAAATAAATTAAATAAATCGTAATCTAATCATAAACATATTAGTCGTCTCTATACTTACAAAATCATAATTAAAAGTTCCCTAAACCTATTCATAAGGAAAAAATTCGTGGCCAGATTCATAAGTACTACATCATCACAATCTAATCATAAATATCGAGAATATATTGACTAAATTAATCGAGGGACAAATAATTTAACAAAATTAATCGAGAGACAAAATAAATAACAAGAAATTAATATAATCATATCATTAATAATGACAAAATTAATCGAGTGAAAAAAATTAAGAAAACTAACCAAATCCGGATTGGCCATTGCTAATATTGATCTCACGTGCGCACGTGCCTATTATGCTGACTTCTCTCGGTGGTGTGCCGATTGCATTGTGTGAGAATTTTGAGAGAGATCGGTTGCAATTGTGGTTGCAACTAATCTATTTACACACAAAAAAGGAATCAAATCTTTCATGATTTGACATAAAATTCTTATAAATTTTTTAGATTTGACTGTTTACTGACGGTTCCAATGTGGTTCCGATGTGTATCTGACACGGTTTTCCAACAGTTATAAAAGGAAAATTTCAGTTCCGTCACGGTTCCGACACGATTCCGACAACGTTTTAAATATTTTTTATTCCATCCTGATAGTTTTTTTATTTCTCTAATATCGACTCCAACGGAATTTGACGGTTCCAACGTGATTCCGATATTGGTTCCGAAGCCACATGTAATTTTTTCTTTTTTAATTAATTTATCTCGAGATATTTTAAAATTTTAATTTTTTTTTCGATTCCAACGTTATTCTGATGCAATTTATCAGTTCAAACACGATTTAGACGGTACCAGTGAATTAAATGGCAATCATTGCTCGATTTTAATAACCTAAGTACAATTTTTAATCGAATTAGTCAGAAAAAATCAGAAAAGTAAGGGCGCAAATGTCTTTTTGGCTTTATTGTGAATGTATTTATAAAAGTAGCAATTTTTGCTTTCCACTAACAAAAGTGGCTATTTTGGAAAGAACCCAATTATCAATTTAGAACTTGAAAGATGACTTATTTGTCAATTCAGGACTCGAAAAATTAATTATCAATCCAGGACCCAAAAGATCACCAAGATTCTTGATTTAGGACCCAAAAGTTTGCAAGATTCTCGATTCAAGACCTTCATACTTAACGGTGTTAGCAAGCCATCCAACGAAAGATGACGTGACCATTATATACTATGAATTAA
>AYJT01032571.1:0-11856 GCA_001278415.1 Ocimum tenuiflorum | reverse complement strand
GTCACATTCGTTGCTACAGCTGCAACAAGATGGGGCACTACTCATCACAAAGTCGAGTACAAAAGAAGAATGAGGAAGTACACCTCGTTCCCACCGACAACGTCAAACCAGCATTACTAATGGCAATTTCAGAGGAGAGTCCGCTTGTCGATGTTGTTATGTTTAATGAAGGAAAGATAACACCCGAACTACGAAGAGAATCAATTCGAGGCATCGAAGGATGTGTGGTTCTTAGATATGATGCCAGCAATCACATGACTGGCGATAAGGAGAAGTTCCATGAACTAGATGGAGGAATCATTGGGAAAGTGAGATTTGGTTATGGCTTGACTGTACAAATCCAAGCAAAAGGTTCAATCCTTTTTTAATATAGGAATGGTGACCAATGGCTTCTCGAATAGGTATACTACATTCCTCGTCTTTGAAGCAATATGGTGAATCTCGGACAACTTACCAAAGCTGCTCATCGAGTGGTCATGGATGGAGAAGAGCTCAAAGTCTTCGCCAAGACTCCCTCATGTTTGATCATGAAAGTGCGATGGACTCAGAATCGTCTCTATCAAATAGAGCTCAAGATGGCGAAACCAGTTAGCCTTTTGGCTAAACTTGATGATTCAGCATGGTGGTGGCATGCTCGTCTCGGGCATATCAATTTTCAAGCCTTGAAGTCCCTCGTCAACAAAGGAATGGTTGTAGGTGTACCGCGAATCATCCATCCAGAGCAGCTTTGTCAGACGTGTCTCGTGGCAAAACAAAGAAGAAGACTTCCATTCGCAGCAGAAACTAAGCTTTGAGCAAATAAGCCACTCAAACTTCTACATATCGGCCTATGCAGACCAATCACACCAATCACTCATGGAGGCAATCAATATTTCATGCTGATTGTCAATGGTACTCGAAGTGGACGTGGCTATAGATGCTGAAAACGAAGAATGAGGCATGTTCTTCATTTAAGAAGACGAAGCAGTTGGTCGAGAATCCGACCGGACTTTGAATCAAGGTCCATTGATCAGATCGAGGAGGTAAATTTCTCTCAAAGGAGTTCGCGGAGCTCTGTGAACAAGAAGGGACCGAACGACATTTCATCGCACTATATTCCCCTCAACAGAATGGTGTAGTGGAAAGACATAATCGAACAGCAATGGTGATGGCTCAATCATTACTCAAAAGCATGAATGTCCCCAACAAGTATTGGGGTGAGGTAGTTCGTCATGCAGTCTATCTGCTCAATCGACTGACAACCAAAGCAGTTCTAGAGAAGACCACATTCGAAATGTGGACCGAGATGAAACTGCACCTAGCACACCTTCGTGTGTTTGGGTGTACTGCACATGCCAAGGTGACAAACCCCCACCTTAAACCCTAAAGCTACCTACAGTTGGAGCATAAGGTACCGCTCTCATGTCCTCTTTCTCCTTATCAGTCTTAGGACACTGATCTTTAAAAAGAGGAACGTCGTGTCTGAAAGGTAGCAAGCCCTTCTAGGCATTTTGCATGCTGAAACTAGCGATTACAATATCAATACAGAACGTCTGGCTTAAGCTTAACATCCTCCTCTTACGATCACGTGTGACTTTAATCCCGAGGATGTAGGTCGCTTCTCTCAGGTCTCTCATTTGAAATCAAAGCTTCATTTTGCGGCTCCATCTGCGTTGGAAAGTTGAAGTCAGTACAAGTAGCAAGTAACCACAATAGTAGAAACAGAAATACACAGTTGTCCAATCCTCGTCTACCCAAGCAAAACCCAGTTCGTTTTACGTGAAGTCCTTGTAGTAGTAAGGAGTCCTAACACTCTTGTCGACTTGTGTACAAATCCTAATGATGAGGAAAACATCATCATTCGAATCATGTTGCTTGGTTCTGATGCTGGGGCCAACATCATTGATTTGGTCACATTGCTAGGTTCAGATGCTGGGGACAACATCGTCATTTGATCATATTGCTTCGTTCTAATGTTAAGGACAACCACGTTGATTTGGTTGAACTTTCACGGAGTACACAATAGGCAAGTCGTTCTGAACTGGTAATTCTCGACTAAAATTTTTGTCACAAATTAAGAACTCGTATTGAGTCTTATTGGTGTATAAGATAGCCATTTCGGCTCGTTTCTAATACCGATCGCTTACTATTTTCGTATAGTTCTAGAGTCATCGTAGATTCTCTCTTACAGGACTTGGTATTCAAGAGTAGGGCATGGTCCCTAGGATTCTACGTTCGAAAAGACAGTCACGAGACTTAGTTAGAGATGATGTGACACTAGTGACTGAGTCCACTATGTCATCCTGACTACATCATCACCATCATCATCAATACATAATATCCACATCATCATCATTCAAATCATTTATCATCTCAGTATTATCATCATCAATCCACCATATAAAAATATAGACGAGAGTGTTAAGACTTCTTACTTTTACAAGGACTTTACGTAGCACGAATTGGGTTTTGCTTGGGTAGACGAGGATTGGACAACTTTGTATTTCTGTTTCTACTGTTATGATTAGTTGCTACTTGTACTGACTTTAACTCTCCGACGCAGATGGAGCCGCAGAATGAAGCATTGATTACTTTTTGTACTTTCATGCGTGACCTCGGCATGGACTTTGGAGTCTTCATATCATACTACAGGGTTGCATAGGAGGTTGCAGCACCCTATGGAGTGACACACCCGGAGGGTGTATTTCGACTGATTGAGCTACGACCCCCAGATTGGCAGGATTGGGCATACGTTCAGGCCTTTTCACATGTGTACTTTCACGAGGTGATATTTATTTCTCAGATCGACTTTCTGCACTTTGCTGGGACTATCTGGACACATTTTGCCATGTTTGGAAGACCCCCGCCTGGACGGCACCTACCACGACCCCAGTTTCTGAGAGGTTTCTTGCACTGGGACTTGTTGCCAGCCCCACTGATAATTGACCCAGCACCGTACCCTGATTTCGAGGTTCCACATGTGCCAATTGCAGATCCAGTTGTACCAGACGCTGAGATTCCAGTTCCTGCACCAGCAGAGGATCCCGCACCACTGATACCACAAGAGGTGTCAGCTCTTATTGTGGCTGAGGAGGAGGACCCGGAGGAGGATGTTGCAAGTGATGAGAAGATCGACATCGTGGGTATTGGCGAAGACGACAAGGACAAGATGGTAGCGTGGTCAATAGAGTTTACTAATACAAAGTTCGAGATAAGTTCCGACGAGGATTAGCGATGTTAGATAGTTGACCTGTATATATTTTTTTGTACTTACAGTCTTTGACCTAGGGATGATGTCATTGACGTAGTGATGATATATATGACATATGATACAATCCAAAACTAATTTTTGCTACACGGGTTGGATGTGGTATATATAGTACTTCTGACACCTCTTACACCGACACAGTGGCGACAACACCTGGTTGGTTAGAAAGGTATTGTTAGTTCTCACTCTAGGAATGAGTGTGTCACGTGTGATGACACCTTTTTGTCTTTTGAAAAAGTCCTCGAAGTGAGGCATTTTGTAGTGATGCATATCTTAATATATACATATTTATATATATATATATAATGATCTTATTTATATTATTGTATTGACTTGATGTGCTATTATGATATGATATTGATGATGATATGGCCATGACTTCAATAATATGATTACTGGTGTGATAATTATGGAAATTGTTGTATTATCTTCTAGGGGAATGTAGAATGTTAACCTATCACAGTGATATCTTAGGAAAATGGAAGAAGTTAGCGAAACCAGTGCTGCCCCATCTGTAGGAGGCAGAGGCAACGAAGAGATAGTAATACGAAGCGAAAGAGGAGAAATGTGCGGCAGACAAAATAACCACCGAGGAGGATGGGCAGGAGATAATACCGAACACCACCCTAACGAGGACAAAAGCCACTGATGTTTACGGGTGAATGAGACCCAGATCAGCCAGAGAACTGGGTAATAAGAATAGAAAGAATTTTCGATCTCTTACAGTTCAACGACAAGGAGAAAAAGATTTGCCTTTCGTTTCATTTAGACGGACCAGCAATCATTGGTGGATAACCCGTTCTAGGGCTTTGACATTAGCCCAGAAAGAAGCTCTCACTTGGGATGGATTCAAAGAGATGATGTATGATAAATTTATTCTAAGAAGCTATCAGATTAAGAAAGCTGCAGAATTCTTTATTTTGCAGCAAGGTGATATGACTGTGGCGGATTATGATCAAAAGTCTTGTGAATTGTCCCAATATACCCGAGAGTTAGTAAATAGTGATGAGAAAATGGTTGTCAAGTTTAGAAGTGGACTGAGAATGAATATAAAGGTAAGATTGACCCTTCTAGAGGGATTGACTTACTCTGATACACTGAACAAGGAAATGGATATGGAAGCAGTATTTTCTATACGAAACCCGACTGCAGCACCTACTATAAGTGAGCCTACTAGAGCAGGCGCAGCAGTGCCAAAGAGAAAATGGAAAAACTCGATAGATGATCCACATCGGGATCGGTTAACCTGAAGAGGCCTTGGCAAGGAGGGCAAGGTCAGTGTCAGAGGTAGTTCAGAGCACTGCCCCCACCACTGAATCAATGGAAACAAGATAACTGCAGTTATATAGGCAGCAAGCCAAGGACCTAGATTCAGAATCTGACAAACTACATGAACTGTGGCAGGACTGACACTGGTGGACGCTGCCCAGCCTTTGGAAAGTCGTGCTTAAACTGTGCCGGGTGGGTCACTTCTCATTTTGCTGCCGAGGAAAGGCACGAGCTCGGACTTTAGAGAATAACCCATCTGGACGCAGGGATCAGCCCAGGGCAATGCAAGGACGATTCCAACCACATCAGCAAGCATCAAGACAGCAGAATAAGGGTAATGAGCAACCACAAGGGAATGAACGGCTACCTCCACAAAAGTCTAGAGCCTATGCTCTAGATCAAGCACCAGCAGAGGGAGACGACCAAGGTAACTTGGCAAGTATGGGTATAATCAATGGGATACCTGTCATAGTATTGTTTGACACGGGTGCTTCACATTTATTCATCTCACATGCATGTGCCAAGAACTTGAACTTGAACTTGAACATAGAACTAACACCCTAAAGCCTTCAAGTAGCTACACCCACAAGAGAAATCACATTAAGCACACATATATGCTCGAACCTAGAAGTAGACCTAGGATCTCTTCAACTAACAACAGATGGTCTTAATGTGATGGACATGCACAATATTGATATCATCTTTGGAATAGATTCATTGATTAAGAACCACGCAGTCATAAGATGTAAAGAAAGAAAAGTATCATTTCAACCTCCAGGAATGAACCAAATAATTTCTATGGAATCCATAAGAAATTGGGGATAACTGTAATATCAGTGCTCCAAGCAACAAAGATATTAAGGACGGCAGGAAATCAGGCGTATCTGGTTTATTTAGAGGGAGAAGTTAGTACCGAAAAGATTATCTACGATGTAGACGTAGTCAAGGAATTTGAGGATGTATTCCCAAACGAACTACCTGGATTACCACCGGACAAATAGGATGGCCCCAAAGGAAGTACAAGAGCTTAAGATACAACTTCAGGAGTCACTAGACCTAGGGTTCATTACACCAAGTGTCTCACCCTGGGGAGCCCCAGTGCTGCTTGTAAAGAAGAAAGATGGATCGATGAGGATGTGTATCAATTATCGTGAGCTGAACAAATTGACGATTAAGAATCAATATACTCTCCCGAGAATTGAAGATCTATTTGATCAGCTGAAAGGAGCGAGCATCTTTTCAAAGATAGATCTCAGATCTGGTTGCCACAGTTGAAAATCCGAAAGAAGCATATACCCAAAACTACTTTTCGAACCAGACATGGGCATTATAAGTTCGTAGTAATGCCATCTGGATTGACAAATGTGCCAGCAGTGTTCATGGACCTCATGAATCGAGTATTTCACCCCTACCTTGAAAAGTTGGTTTTGATATTTATTGATGATATCTAAGTGTACTCGAAAAATGAGAAAGAGAACATTGAGCATCTAAGAATTGTTTTAGAAACCCCCAGAGCAGAGAGGTTGTACACAACGTTCTCCAAATGTGAATTCTGGTTGAGAGAAGTGACATTCATTGGACACATTATGTCAGCAAAAGGAATTGAGGTTGATCCAGCAAAGATCCAAGCAATCAAATAATGGAAATCCCCTACAATATCCAACGAGATAGGAAGTTTCCTTAGATTGGCAAGACACTATCGTAGATTTATAGAGGAATTCCCCAAGATTGTTAAGCTTATGACTCGATTGTTACAGAAGGAAACCAAGTATGAATGGTTAGAAGAATGTGAAGCCAGGTTCGAAAAATTAAAGGAGTTACTTATTAGTGCACCAGTTCTAGCTGTGTCGGAACTAGGTAAGGAATATGAGGTACACACCAATGCGTCCAAGAACGAACTAGGACATGTACTGATGGTAAGACAGGCGAGTGATTGCATATGCGTCTAGACAGTTGAGGCCACACAAGCTGAACTATCCAACTCATGATCTGGAGGTCGCTGTGATAGTTCATGCGCTCAAAATCTGGAGACACCATCTCTATGGTGTGAAGTGTTCGATTTACACCGATCACAAAAGCCTAAAATATTTCTATGAGCAAAAAGAGTTAAACATGAGGCAAAGGAGATGATTTGAATTGGTCAAGGATTATGATCTTACGATCAATTACCATCTTGGTAAAGCCAACACCATAGCAAATGCACTTAGTCGGAAGTGTACAACCCAACTGAGCTCACTTCTAACATCAGACTTGGAACTGATTAAAGAAATGGAAGGGTTGAGATTCGAAGTAATAATGCCCACTGACACTATCGAAAGTTTCATAGCTACTTTGATAGCTACACCTGACCTACGAGAAAGATTAATCAGCGTTCAGAGAAAAGATGAGGCAATTGAACGAATTCATGCCAAGCTTCGCACTGGCGAAAATAAGAACTATCAAGAGGCAGTTGATAATGCTATTTTATTTGAAGGAAGACTGTGTGTGCCTATAGATGAGGGACTGAGAAATGAGATTCTCAGCGAAGCACATGATACTCCGTATACTGCACACCCTGGAAGTACTAAGATGTACCAAGATGTCAAGACAGAGTTTTGGTGGGACGCAATGAAAAAGGAACATTGCCTCGTTTGTCGAGAGATGTCTAGCTCGTCAGCAAGTGAAACACTACACCAAAGGCCTTATGGAAATTTGTTGCCACTCAAAATTCCTGAGTGGAAGTGGAAAGATATTGCAATTGATTTTGTTACTGGTCTTCATAATGAAGCGACCATCGGGATGGCTCCATATGAAGCATTGTATGGAAGAAACTGTAGCTCTTCATTCTACTAGAATGAGGTAGGTGAGAGACGCAAGCTTGGACCAGATTCGGTTGGGCAAATGATTGAAATCGTCCTTTGAATTCGAGAAAGGATTAAAGAAACTTAAAGTCGACAGAAATCATATGCGGACACTCGTCGAACCGAGCTCAGCTTCGAACCAGAACAGCAGGTAAACCGAAACCCTGATTTACTGGACCCTACGAGATACTGCATAAGGTGGGCCCAGTAACCTACAGACTAGCATTGCCACCTAGCCTTGGAAATGTCCACAATGTTTTCAACGTGTCGCAACTGTGTAAATTTGTGTTTGCTCCTAAACACATCATTCGACATGAAGAAATAGACCTAAACTCATCCCTTCAATACAAAGAAATGCCCGCCGCAAAGAACAAATTCTACGAAACAAGACCATATCGTTAGTGACGATTTTGTGGAGAAATCACGACCAAGAGGCAACTTGGGAATTGGAAGACAAGATGAGAAAGGAATATACCGAATTGTTCGAAGCTTAGCGAAATTTCGGGACGAAATTTTTGTAAGGGGGAGGAATGTAATAACCCCAATTTCCGTAAAAGGAAATTATTTTTTTTCCATTTATAGTAATTATTATTTATAGTTAGTTTAGTAATTAGTTATTAAATAACGTATTATTAATGATCTGATTATCCAAATAAGTCCACAGCTCAAATGAACCCAATATACTATTGTATTCATAATTTCAAACCAAATAATACGGTTGTGAATAGTGTAGACAACTGACAACCCGATATTCTAAAATTAATTTTTTAAAGATTAATTAAATGGAATAAATTCACAATTTTACAAACAATGTACCACTACTACCAACTGATCACAAAAGTTCGAGAGCAATTAAAAACCTTACATAACGCAACTTTTCAGGCGACGATCGAACGCCAAACGAATAGTTAGGAAGCTTTGAACACAAGAAACGGCAAATATTTTTGCATGCAAATGTGTTGCTTTGCATGGCAAGTTTTTGCAAGCGTGTTTTGCACGAACAAGTGTGTAGGGTGCCAAAATGAACTGGCACAAACGCAACGAGCAATGAGCTCATTCGAACATCCAGTTTTGCAGAAACGATCATCAAATATTGATTTGTGCATGTTTTTGTCATGCACGTCGATCAGTTCACACCATAACAAAGTGTAAAGTTATAAACAAATAGAAACACAACTGAAGGGTGGAAACGCCACCAACAAAGTGGATAAAATGGAACGCGAGGGAGCCGTCGTGTACCGGTAAATTAAAATATCATTTTCGCCAAAACTCTACGTGAGGAAAAACTCTTCTTCTCCAAGTTTACTCCTCCAGCTACTTGGTTGATGAGATGACGGAAATACCTTCACCAAACTTACCTATAATTGGACTAAAAAGAGGTTGCCTAAATTGCCTTCCGATTTTTCGATCAAAACCCATCGGGGAGGAGCAAGTTCTTCATTTCTCCTCCAAACCAATTTCAGAGAGTGCTAAGGTGTGAGGAAAAGAGAGTGGAAGTGAGAAAGAAGAAAGAGATCGTCTGAAACCGTTGCATTTCGCCGGAAAAGAAAGGTGGCAGTGACAACTGCATTGAGTTGGGGTTTTGGTGAGTTGATATCTTCCATTTCACTCCATTATTTAATGTGTTTCAAGTTGTAACGTGTAGAACATCTTTCATACTTCCTAGGACGTCGATTGTTGGAGGTTGATCGAAGTTAAATCGTCGAAAACACCTAAAACCAGAGGTAAACAGCAAACTTGCATTTTTACGACTTCGCGATGAACGATGATGATTTGTTGTGTTTCGATGTTTAAATCTCATATATTATGTTCTATGATGTTTGGGGATCATGAATATATGTTTTGATCGTGTTTTGAGTGGTTGGGTTGAAGGTATTTCGTCGGAAGGAAAGCTTAGCCCGCCATTAATGACGGACTGTAATGGTAGATCAAGTTGATCTAGTGGCCGAACGAGTAGATCAGGCCACTCGAGTAGATCGAGGCCACTCGAGTAGATCAGGCCACTCGAGTCGATCAAGGCCTGATCGAGCAGATCCATTGCCGATCGAGTCGATCAATTCCTGATCTAGAAGATCATTGTCGATCAAGCAGATCGATGCCCAATCAAGCAAATCGATTCCCGATTGAGTCTGTCCATTCCTGATCCAGCCAATCGATGCCCGATCGAGCCGATCAAGACCCGATCGACTCTTACCTTCAAAATTACGTCAAATTTAATACAAATCAACCCTAAACATCCATATACACCAATACTAACCCTACGAATCAAAATCAATCGATATCCACAGTCGGTTTACGCAAACCGTCATTATTTTACCAGTGAACCTATTTTCCAAAATTCCCGGACCTTGCTGACACACAAATCAAGAAAATACCAAGACGTGCTACGTAACCCGAGAATCCAATGAAACCTCACTGTAACCTAATCAAATCATATCTCGAGCTCGATTATCCCTAGCGAAGCTCGATAATACCCTCAGGGACTCGACTCTTGTCAGTACCTTTAACCAACACGATACACGATCAGCAACATTAAGCTAGTATAATTAAGAGATTACGATCTGTTAAGCAGCGAATCTTGATACAGTGATTCATAATTCGCAGAACGCGACCAGTAAACATCAGCAAATTCCAAACACCCGATTTGCACGAGGATCAAGGTGGGCTTTTCTTACTTAAAACAAAATATGATATAATTGCGTTTTATTTTCCAAAATGAAATAAAAGCATGATTTATTTTCTGATGAGTGTCATGGCCTGAAAATATTTGGTGATGCTATCAGGGGTGAACTCCGACTTATTTCTGGTCTAAGTTGAGCCCCCGGTGACATTAGATCTGTATTTCATTTGGGCTCAGGCCATGCCTTAGGTTTTGCCAGACCCGTGTTTAACTTCGAGCTCGAGGCGAGCCTCGGGTGTTGTCAGACCCGTATTTAACTTTGGGCTCGAGGTGAGCCCGGAGTGTTGTCGAACCCTTATTTAATTTTGGGTTCAAGGCGAGCTTCGGATCTTGTCGAACCCGCATTTAACTTCGGGCTCAAGGTGAGCCCCTGGTGTTGTCTAACCTGCATTTCACTTCGGGCTCAAGGCGAGCTCCGGGTGCTGTTGGACCCACAATTACTGACATAATAGTTATTGGGATGCCTGGGTTTGTCAGATGCCACTTCAATTTTTGTGCCCGTCCTTTTGCCTCCTGATTTCCTTCTATAAATACTCGCTCCCAGTTTTATTTCGCACTTTTATTTCTGCATTGCTTCCAAGCCCCCCTATAAAGTTTTCCAACCTGTTTTCAAATTTCCGGTCAGTTCCTTTCCTTGCTCTCCTCTTTTGACTTTCTTTTAAAGTAAAAATGGCATGTAGCAGTAGGTCTGAGGGTTTGGGTTCCCACCTTCTACCGTATAGGAGTGTAATTTCTGAATCTACCATGAACGGTCTGCTGCATATGTCCATATCAGACGGAAACTTCGGCTACCGCCTTCCTGATCCGGGGGATGATATAGTTCATCCTCTGGAAGGGTTCTTTACCTTTGTTGTTCGAGCCATTAAACTGGGAGTTAGTTTTCCCTTTCACCCCTTTTTCGTTGAGGTTTGCAACTTTTTCGGGATTTGCCCGATCCAAATTCTGCCCATTTATTGCGCACCCTTTTTTTCTTAGGGAGGGATTGGGTACTTCGACTATCCGTGAATTTAATTTTTTGTATACTTTGGTCCATCAGAAAGATGGCACATACTACCTCACCCAAAGGGGGGTTGAGGATATCATCATACCGATCTACCCTCCAACGAACCTGGTTGAAGGAAGGAGTTTGTATATATTGCACTTCCAGTGTCGGGGCTTCGACCCCAGACTGAGTTCTGCGTGGCCAACAGTAGGTTTTCAACCTAGTGCTCTTCTTAGATTTGTTTGTCGATATTTTGGTAATCAACTTTTTGTTCGTGTTGCAAGGTACGAGGCGACGGTGTTGACTTCAGAAGAAAAGGTGAGGATCGACCGTTTGAAGAAAATCAAGAATCGTGATTTCCACCTCATCAAGAACTCTCGATTCATTTTACAAAATACTTGAGGGACGAGCACGAGGGTTTGGTCCCTTTGAGAGATTTTGATAAGGTTTCTGCCATAGCAGAACTTGTCAACTTTGCTGAGGTCGCAGCCCGTCTTTTAGGACAAAAGAGAAAGAAGGACGGGAGCGACTCCCCCCACATAATGAAGAAGATTGCGGCCCTTGAGAGGGCTGCACCGAGTCCTCCGAGGGAGGCGGTCGAAGTCTTGAGCGAGAGAACTTCTTTTCTTGATCCGGCTCGGAGCCCTGGGTCGAAGGAGACCACCATGGGGGAGAATGATCCTCATTTTCCATTGAAGGTTTTCGACTTCCCCGTGGTGAAGGACTTCAAGTTTGTTCCTCCGATCATGGGCGACAAGGATGGGGTCGGCCCTTCCTCCAGCATTGCCCAAATAGAGACTGATCCATACGTGTTCAATCATCTGGGTCTTTTGTTCGA
>AYJT01032568.1:0-12879 GCA_001278415.1 Ocimum tenuiflorum | reverse complement strand
TTCGTATTATTTTGTTTAGTTTTCATGCAAGCAGTTATGACTATAATTAATCCTGCCTTAGTAATTCAAATCTTTTTGAATAGTAGTTATATTTTTCAAGCTCTTTCTCGATATAGCATCTCTTTGATTGAGGTAAATTAAAGGAAGCATATGATGGTAATTGTTTATATGATTCAACATCTTGACTTATAATGTATTATGAAATTTATAATATTTGTGCAGGTATTTTGGCTACGAAAATACACTGAATCCTTCCAAGAAGGATTTATTGCTAGAGAATTGGTTTGATAAACACAAACTCCTATAAATTTTTAGATAGCAATAATTAGTGAATGTGAAGGTCAGGAAGAAAAAATCTTCTTCGGTTTATCTTATCTATTCTAATTTCCTAACGAGCTCATTTTAAGGGCACTAAGATTCTTTATTACTTATCTTGCATATATTCTCTTACAAGGCTTGGATTGATGATTGTCTACGAAGAAAGAAGCATTGATGTTGGGACATAACAAGTTATTGAGCATTTACTCTTTTTTAGGTTTAATTGTTTTAATATGTCAAACAAAGGTGCTCAAGTCGGAGAACTCTGTCAGTCAGCATCATGTATAATGGTAGTCAGTTTGAAGTGTACACTGTATGGCCTAATTCTCACATCTGGAAATGGAAAGAACCATATGGCTAGAAATTAAAAGCTGAGCTCAGGCATGACACTCATGCAGTTAAGTTGAATTAATAGCCAAGAGAATGAGAAGTAGATAACATATAAATATGCTAAATATTTATTGAAGCATTCATGGTACTAAATCTTTAATCTGTAACTAATGATTTAACTTCTGGACTAATCAATTTAATCTGAATATTTCTCATGCAATTAATACTTAGTTTGTGGTTTATAAATTTACTTGATTTGAATATATATCAGGACCCTAGTCTCCGTAAGAGAACAGAATCATCTTTTTACCTAATTGTAGATTGTGTATCGACCTAATTTGAAATTATCCTAGCAATGATTCTACTGTAGAAATAAATCAGCTGGCTGCTTCTTCAAATTTAAGGGATCTTTGTTTCAATCTCTCAATGTTCTTCATCCTGGAAATTGGAGGAAAGTTTTTTCTGTTCGGGAAAAATAAATGATGATATGCATGTAAAGCTGCATTTCCCCCCAGTGACATTTTTGTCTTTGTTTGTTCCCATAGAAATGATTCTTGTAATGGTTTGCATGATGTAGTCATTTATATATAAGCTTACAGCCTTGAAATAAAAGTCATTCTTTTGCTACAGGATGCTCTAGATTAGAATGAGTAATGCATTATCTGATATTTTTTTCTTGCAGTATCTTGTTTGAGAAAAGTGGCATTCTAAATGTCTTTGATTGCTTGTTTGCAATTCAATTTCCGAAGCAAACGAAGGCATGACAGAAATTTTCTTATATTGGTTACTCCTTTATAAAACATGCCATAAAGGGAGTTTGTCGCTATCAGATAGATTCGTGTCTTAAGTAAGGCTTTTCTCTAGTTCAACTGTCTTACCAAGTTAATTACCCTTTGCTATGACAAGGTATAGCTAAGCCCATTCTCAGCCCTAAGTTGGATTCACTAGCTTGCTGCAGATTTTGATAGGGGCTTTTGTTAGATGATATAAAATTCCAGACTCTAAAATGATTTACTTTAAGTGGATTAGGGTTTTAAATGGACTTCTAGTTTTGGATCTTCGTTGATTTTGAAAAAGTACTATCATGCCCCAAGACAGTGATCAGCCTCATAATGCATGTTATCAAAATAAAACATACATGACATAAGACATGTAAAGTGATGCTTTGTTAAATTGCGCCCTTCCCCCACCTTTGTGACTTCCACAATGCTTTCAATCATACCTAGTTGTATAGTACCAGACAAGAGATAGACTTGCCAAAGAATGAGGCCTTTATGAATAAGCCAATTCATTTCGGACCCTACAAATCTGCTCTTGTTCCTCAACTTAGAGATGGATTGTTTATCTGTTATTTGCTGAAGTTTAATTCCTATTATAAAAGCTAGTTATCTCACACTACTGTTGTCTTTCACAGATACAGTGCATATGTATAAGAATCTATTGCAGCAGTATGCTCAAAAAGAAGATCTCGGTTTTCCTGTGTACACTTCTAAGGCCCAGGGCCCTCCCCATGCTCGACGTTTTAAGTCAAAAGTTTCAGTTAATGGGAAATCATATGAAACATTAGAATTTTTCCCCACATTGAAAGAAGCTGAACAGGCCGCAGCTAAAATTGCTTGTCAAACATTGTCAGTGGATATTACTCAAGAGGTAAGTGTTCTCTGTTATTTTTGTAATTTATCTTTGATATTCCCCTGGTTCACAAGTAAATTTGAATATCTGGTATGCCCTCAGGATAAAGGCTTATACAAGAATCTTCTGCAAGAATTTGCCCAGAAAAAGGGTCTAATATGTCCATTATATGAGACGAAGAACTCGGGGTTGTCTCATAAGCCTATATTTGTTTCCACTGTGGAGATAGGATCTAATAGTTTTCAAGGGGATGAGGCTAATACCAAAAAGCAAGCAGAGATGAATGCAGCTAAAGTTGCTTACTGTGCTCTTGCAAAAGGTAAGAATGTAATTCCCCATAGAGAGTATGTCTATAGAAGTTCATTATCAAATATTTCTTTCATGAGTTCCCGAGAGGAATTCGATCTTGTCAATCTCGGAATACCACCTAAATAACCGCAGCCAAAGAGTCAATAGGTTGGGAAGAAACTGTTTGAGGTTGGGTTGAATGATATACATGTGGCTTGGTTGGTCCCACCTTCACTAGAGAGTGGACACATACTTTTTTTCTAAAAGCTATTTAAATTTGAACTGTATTTTAACTATCTTTACTGAACGAAACTCCAACCATTCTATATGCCTACTTGTGCATTGTATTTTCTATATCCAGTAGTAATTCATTTTAGCCATGTTTACACCACAGAAAATGTGTAATAAGTAGAAAATTATTTCAGGATTAAATGAGTATCAACTCAAAAATCAAAATGGAAAACATGTTCGGTGCTCCTTTTTTGCCTGCATTAGCTGGTTTCATATTCTTAATCAAGCATTACTTTTTAATGAAAAAGTTTTGATGTATTCGGAGTTCTTGTTAAACTAATTCCAAGCTTCTTTTTGATGTATTCGGAGTTATCTTTCTTGACTGCAATTACAAATGAACATTCTTGTGAATTCTAATTACTCAAACTTACGAAAAAAAAAATATACTCGACCTCCTATGACATCGGCTTGCAATCTTTTGCATAACTATTTCTAAATTATTCTTTACATTTAAAGCTTTCTGCATCATGCTAATTGTATGCTTCTTTTAAGGACCAAGTAACTGACGGTAGTAAGCCAGGAGTGTCAGTGATATGGATAGGGAAAATTGAATGCTTGTCTGTTTGGAGTATGACATTACACCATTGTCTCTATTTTTTTCTCTGAACAAGTCCATTTGAAATTCGTTCAATGTCAAACTGGCAACCTAGTCTGCTTCTTATTTTGCTTGATTTTAAATGGTGATGAGTACTGGATTGTTTGTACCATCTCGGCTTCGAAATGATTATGTTGAGTCAAGAGTGTTGTATGAACAAGCATTCATCATATTGGCTTGAAGGTTGAAAACATTGTGGTGTAGGTATGAGAATCCTTGTAATTGGAGTCTGCTAATCAATGCATCAAGTACGACCAAGTTAGTTCATGCCCTAAACCTACTCCTAAATATGCAGGATGCCCACCTACGAATTCTTTAATGGTGTCTTCTTTAAACAACGGTCATGTTGATGGCAACTTGTCACAGAATATCCTGCCCACTGCAACTATTGAAAAGCTTCAAGATGCAACATGCCCTAATGCCACACTTGTTGGATGCCCACCTACGAATTCCTCAACGGTATCTCCTGTAGACAGTAGTTCTTTCTCTACTAACTTGTCGCAGAATATCAAGCCCATTGCAACAGCTGAAAAGCATCAAGATGCAACAAAAGAAGGTGATTTCTTAAAACCCCATATTTTAACACTCATCTCATTTGGTTTCTTATGTTAGTGTGAGCACTGACGTCAGATATTCGAGAGGTAAATGAAATATGTCAAAATATATGTAGTTTAAGCTATAAAATTTGTAGGGAAGGATCTGAAAGTTTATTTTTATATTCTTAGAATTGATTGGATACTAGTATCACATTGATAAAGGAGCAGCCTGATATTTTGTTGGAAGTAAAAAAAAAGCTTTGGAAAGTGAAATCAGCTTGAAAGAAAATGAGTCGGTTGTATTAAGCTGTCCTGTATTCCTTCACTCATATATTGGTACTGAACGTTTACTTGCTTGTTTGAAATTCCAGTGAATGAAGTCCACGTTTGTATTCTCTTCCATCAACGAGTTTTTTGTAAGTTATTGATGGTCTATAATTTGTTTCGTATGTAATTGATGACACTTCAGATGATCATCAGAACGCAAAAAGAGCCAAGTCTGTGCCTGAAATGGTGGATGTAGGTGCTCATCATCATCCTAATCCTGCATCTGATCAGAGCACAATTTCTGAGTGTGTATCAGGTGAAAACAAGCCATTTGCTCAGTGGAAGACGGTGGTTTTTCCGCGCAAATCAAACTGCCCAATACCTGAAAATGCCTCGGTGATGACTTATAGCAATGACCAGTGGGTTGCTTATAGACTTGAGCTGCACCAAAAACCAACTGCATAGTACATACGGTAATTAAAACTTGTTTTGGGTAATGCAAAAAGCTACGTCTTCTGCAGAATTTGTTGTGTGAGAATGCCGTAACACAATGAAATGGAAATCATCAGGCACTCTTGTTAAAATCATTCTCTTGACCGTGTCTGCTTTGTATGAAGACCTGTAAAGTTCTTTTTGTTACTCGAGTTTGACAGCAACTCTCAACATGGTCTTCCAACATTTATGTTTGTGCAATTGTTTTTACCAGAACTACAAGCAAATATAAATATTGATAGATGACTATCAACTGTTATGAAAGTGTAAGAACCACCACGCTCACCGATATAATCCAAACAATAATTTATTCAAAACTCCACGGTCTCCTATCTTCTTGACCATAATATTGTGGCTTGAACAAAATCCTCATACAACATAACTAACTATTTCCCTCTAGTAATAAACCAGCTGCAGATGTTATATAGAATAGAATCCAAGTGTGACCATATGATGAGTTGAAGTTTGGAGAATTCACATTACAAAACCTTCAATATTGTTGAGAGCCTTCTTTGCAATCTTGAACTTACTCATTAGCAACTTTTCATTGCTCACGACATATTTGCTGATGAAAAACTCAATTCCACTCCTGAGAGCTTCGTACTCAGGAGTCACAGCAATACGTGTAAAAATATTCCAAACTTTCTTATCTGAAAACTCAAATATGGCTTCAAATAACATCCGGAAATGCATAATCCTTTTTGGGGTCAAATGTGAAGGGTCTCCCAACTCCACTGCCTTCAAAACTGCTAGTGAAAGGCTAAATGACTCGACCATACTTGCAGTAAACTTTGCTAAATGCATTGATCTCATCAACGCTGTCGACTCCAGTTCCTTGAAGTGATCCCAGAGACAGTACTGCAACGGAGAGAGCGATAAAGAAAATGATAAGAAAATTGCATGCAGGAAAGTTCATGTATGCCGTATTTAACCATATGAAAATATAGACCTGACATATATATAGGCACAAATGAACAATTTTGATGTTATGAGTTGAAATTGCAAATTATAAGATCCTAAATGTTAGAAAGGCCCCCATAAACTATTGCACCCGCCTAATCTAAACATGCACCTTTATCTATCATGATTATTCAGATAGGGATGGAAACCTTCACTCTTCACTTCCACCTTGTCGCTTCAACTTTAGGAAAAGAAAAGTACCCAATTTTATTTGGATACATCATTCTCAAGCAGTACCAGGGAGAAGGCAAGATATTTGGTTTCAATCTTTAGTTCTCGGGTATATATTAAAAGGTTCTCAGTTTAATAACTAGAAAATGCAGAGCCGGAAAATTGAAAAGTCACCTGTAAAGTGAATTTGTGGTTTTTGTCATGGCTGCATAGCTTAGATGCAAGAATACAATAGTATTCATTAAAGACTTTCTCTTGTAGACAGCACTCCACAAGTACCCGCATGATCTCTCGATCCTAACATGCAGAGATGATGAACAGGCTATTAGAATTGTACGTGAACTATGAGAACGAGAAATAAGAGATTTGTACCTGCTTCCCTGGCAAGTCAAGTCTAAGAAGTTTCTCAAAAGCATCAATATAGTCCTCTCCACTCATAATCACACAAAATATTGCGTTTCTTGCACTTGTATTCATCCTCATTGATGCTGCAAGTTGTAGCATCTTTTTGGTTTCAGGTATTTCCTTATCAATTGTGCCAGCAACCTCTTCGATATTTTCAGTGGTTGAAGCAAGATCCCCGGACAACCACCACTGACCTTTCTTGTTAGGATCAATAAGCTTACCCCATTTCAACCCCCGGATTAATATATCATCAACCCTTAACTGCAGTACAAAATAATAAAGCAAATGTCACTAAAACAAAAGGATGACAAGTACACACATGTACAGACTCTCAAATGACGCAATTTATCATTTATCTTCAAATAAGTAGAGAACATAAATCCCTAAAAATAAATACCTCAAAACATTCCAAATTCAATCAGTCCAAGTAGTCATCCTCGGATTGTTTACTAATATGAAAGCAATGATTGCAACATAGCTCTTGTCTTGTACATAAACGTTATGTACCCAAACAAAAATTTCAAATGAATACATCTTAAGGTTCTTATTGAGGTGACAAGCGATTTACAGACCAGCACTGAGCATAAAAAGGATTCACACACACACAGAACAGTAAGAAGGTATTGTTATAGAGGCGGACTGCGAAGATTAGAGAGAGAATTAACATTACGCATGATAAAGGCAAACAATATGCATGTCGATTGACCTGGTCCCAAAATATGGGTGCAATACAGCACCAATTCATTCAGAGCAGATCAAGGTAGGACAGACATTAGTTAATCTAATTTAACATGTAAAATAAAGTAATAGATATATGATAACAGAAACTGAATTGTCTTTAACAGCATCTTTAGTTTGCAATCATAATCAACCATGCTGTAAAATGTGTGTCGTCTGCTGAATAAGGATGAGAGTATCATCAAACATACAATAACTACGCGAGACAAGAGCAAAAACCTTCTGTAGCCACTTCTTTATCCGAGTGTGTGGCACAGTATCTTCCTTTGATCTCTTCTTATTGTTCTTTATATCACATATAGTTTCAATCATAAACTCCACCTGCAAAAATTGTCTTGAGTAAATGGACGAAGGAAGCAGACCTAATAGTCTCAGTCTTAATAATTCAATGTGCCTACTCTTTTGTTGCTTATATTTGATTGCCCAGAATCAGAAGAGGCCTTCAACTCATTTACCCTACTCTGTACACTCTGGATGAAATTTTTCATCCCACCAGGATCATCCCCTCGCAATTTCATCCCACAACCTGTCAGAACCAACTCAGAAATTTTAGTATAAAAAAAACCCAGTGCTCGAAGAGACTGGGACACACTGCAGTAATGGAAAAAGAAATATTAGATAAGAAAGAAAACAATATGTTCGAAGACGCGATATAGAAAAGGAAAAAAATGTAAAATGCATTTATGTAGCCAAGATTATAGTCAATTCTTTATTTTCAGAAACAACCACTGAAACAGTCGTGTGCATTTCTTTTGAGCAAGGTGACATAATTGCTAAACAATTTTAAACGGTTCACAAGGATATCTTTTTATAATGACAATAACCAAATAGAGTATCACGTACACTGCAACACTGTCAAGACTGTCGAAACATCAACCTCGGTTAACCGCTTGCCAAGCATTATCAGGAAATCGTATACCAATTCACTGGTCATTAAAAGGAGAATTTATTAGGGGGCTACAACACACGCCAAAACTCAATATCGCTTTCAAATATAGGAGAGCAAGAGGAAGGCCTTTTTGTATGATCAACCTGAATCATACCAAAAGCATATATCTACACAAACCAGTTGATTACATAAATCTCAGTAACCCAAGTCAGTTATATGTAAGAAAAACCAACAAATCTGTAGACACGGCAACAGAGACAGCTACGGAAATTTCAAAATTAACACTATTCTGCCATACTAGAGCCAAAAATCAGCTAACAAATAAGACTGCCAACCAAGTACCGAACTTACTCTAATTAATAAAAGATATGAAGATTTATAAGTGATGTTTACATTTTTAATTACAAAAACAAATTGATAAGCAATGAGATGCAGATAAAAGTCATACTGGAAGACAGGATAAGCAAATCCTCACAGCTGAAGTCAATCTACCGCATCATGCGTAACATGTCATTGCATTTACAAACTTAGGATATAGTGTACGACTGTAAATATTCCAAAGCTTTTTGATTTACCTGGAGCAAACACCAAAAATATATAAATAGGATAGCAGAAGAGTCAAATTCCGCAAGGAGAGATTGTCTTCTTCCTTATACTCTTCCTGAGATTCGATACAAAAAGGCCTCCGGTCAACCAAGAGAAGCATATCTTGACAGTATGAAGTAACTGGTCATATTGCAAATATGAAAGCCAGAAAAGCCATAAAGCTTCGAGTCTTTTAATTAAGAAGATTCTTTCTTGACGGTTAATAAAATTCATGCGAAGGAAAATATGGAGTAAAACTTGTTCAGTAGTGATTCACCTCAAAACGGTTTGCAAGACATGCAAGAAGTTTGGCACCAAAGTCTATCCCAACCAAACAAGCCATACCAGCAACAAATGCTGCAAAAACTGCAGCATACCTTCACGTGAACATGCAAAAAATTATTTGATATTCAAAATATAATCGAGGAACAACAACAATAACAATGGTGTATCAAGCACATTTCAAAAGGGTCTTACAACTTGCACTTAAAAAATTGTACTGAGTACCACTAAAATTTCATTGCTCAAGAAAATAAACATGGTATTGACTAGTGGAACCTCGTAAATAGATGTCCTTAAAACCTATAAAGTAGGAAAAGTAAAGTACAGTATAGTATTTGTTCTTCCCATGTTGGCCATCCAAGACATATCAATAAAAGATATATCAAGGCTGTATACTTTAACATCTTCAGGGACTTCTTAACAGTTTACAATAATTAAACATAAAACACCCGACCCCCGTGGTTCTTCTCATTAGACACTTGTTCCAGCAATTCCAGTAATAACAGATAATAAGATTATAAATGTAACACAGCAAATGATAACCAGTTTAACAACAATAACAACAACAATACTACTACTAATAATAATAACAACAACAATAATAAAGTATATAAACTTTAACTAGAAACACACTGGAACAGAGACACAAGGACTTCCAGGGAAAGAAAAGATACTCAACTGTTCATTGGCACGAGGGCCTCCCGAACAAGATGCCACAATCTCTTCGCTAATGATATGGGTACCAGTGGTGCGGCCTACTGACTGCAAGTAGCAAAAAATATGTGACTCATGCTAGTCTACAATAATGCAAGTGTCCGTGACAATTACAAACTTTTGATATTTCCATATGAACTTCATGAATGCCAAACAGTCTCATGTGGCAGAAGTTACAAAAATTATGACAACTAAGATTGTAATAATACCAACAAAATGACCCGTGCTAATCCACAATATAGCTAGTGTTCATGATAATTAAAACAAATTGAGAAGTTTAATACGAATGGCTTGGCCAAGGTTAAAAAGCTATAGAATGCTAGATATGCATGTTACAATGATGGGGCTAGAAGTTTCCAAGCCTCTGAAACTAAAAGATTGTTCACTGAACATTATCCCATTGTTGCATAAGAGAAATACCTCTTAATCCATCAAATAACCCAACAGAAGAAATATCCTGGAGTTCGCAAGAGTTTTATTTGACAAAAAGACTAGTTCTTAGAATATGTAATGTCGATGCATAATTCATACCACTTACAACTATTACAAAAGACTGGTTTCAAGCTCAATATCACTATCCATAATCGCATTCTTGATGCTCATCTCCAAAAACTCCTTAAGCAATGCATGAATAAGATTATACAGAATAACATTTCGTAACTTACACGAAACAGTTCAGAAATTTCCCGGGTGATAGACTCAACGTTGGTCTCAGAAAGCTTATTCATAAGTCCTGAAAAAGATGAATTAAATCAATTTAGGTAAAAGTACATAACAAAAATTTGCCTGAGCTGTTGGAGAATATAAAGGCAAACCCATACCTCGTACTCTTTTACGTACTTCAGCATATTCAACTGATTCATTTCCACCACGAGATCTTAGATGGGGAGCCACATATATCCCTAGTCCCTTGTCAGTCTTTGGAGGTTCAGATGCCTCAATATCTGAGCTTATTCTTGTGTCAGCTTCTTGTCCTTCATCAGCTGAAATAGAATTATTAAGATTTTCAAATGATTTGTTATTTTCAAGGTTTTTCTTCAACTCCATATCAATTCTTTTTCTTTTTTTGGAGTCGTTTGGTGAGATCACATCCTCGCGCTCGTCGTCACTAGTTAATGAATCAGACCCTTCACTGCCTTCACCAGATGAAATTTCATCATCTAAATCTTCAGTAACCGAATCAGACTCTTCACTGCCTTCATCAGATATGATTTCATCATCTGAATCTTCAATCACTGAATCCGTCAACTTACTTTTCAAAGAAATGGCTGGATCATGAACAATTCGATCCTCTTCCCTAAAATCGTCAAAAGCAGAGGGTATTCCTTCAAGCAACATGTCAATATCATCATTAGCATTAGTTAACCTCCCACTCTTCACCTTGAGCTTCTCTGCAAGCCTCCTTTCCATCCTCATATCCTCCTCTGCTGATGCCGCTCTTCCATTCTTTTCCATATCTAATAAGTTAAAGAAATTGGTTTGTGGGGTTTTATTTGAACTCCTTTTACGTTTCAGCTCCTTTTTATCTTCCGAGTGCCTCGATTTACGACTCTGTTTAGTCGCCTTACTAGTTTTCATATCCCTCATTTCAGTTTTGGATTTCTGCACCATCGGGGGCTGCGTGCTGCTACCATCATTTTCCTTATTCTTATGTCGCTTCCTCGCATTCTCCGACTTCATATCCGAATTGGAAATCTTTGATTGCTACAACAAAAAAGATAAAATCCTTATTTCCGTAAGAAAAAGAAGAACGCCGCACTGCAATAAGTTTCATGTTCTCATAACTGAAAAAAAATGCATTTATAGTCATGTAAATTTACTCGATGGTGGACCCAAGAATCAAACTTTTTCTTGTTCTTGGCCAGGCGAGCTTCTTTTCTGCGCTCTCTGCGGCCGGGTCTATCTTCTGCGCCCACAATAAAAGAGCAAAAACTGTCATCCATCTAAGACTCGTAGTAAACAACAAGAGCAAAGCAATTCTTACCCATGTTATCTGTGCTGAGATCGAATTTCGAGTGAGGAACGGCGGCGTCAACGGCGAAGCGTAGGGGAAAATAAGGGCGGTGGGTTGAAAGAAACTCCCGATGCAAGATTGGAAGGGGGTTTTCTGGGCAGGAGGGTTTTGGGGCTTCAAATCATCTAATTTCCGTCGATACTCCGCTCGTTTTCAATAATTAAATATATTAATTTTTATAAAAATATTATAAAAATAAAAATTAATTATGATATAACACACTTTAATTAGTATTTATAAATAAAAAATTAAATTTTAAAAATTACAAAATATAATTATAACTTTAATCAATTTAATGAATACGAAGTAAAAGTTAATACTAAAATCATTATATATCTTAATTTGATGGAGTAAAATTTTAATTGAACTTTTAAAATTATTCTAATTATAATAAATTATTACTTTAAAATAAAAATTATAAAATTTTGAAAGTGAAATAAAGAGTGGAATACTATTAAGGAATAGAGGATCTCAAGCCGGATTTTGGCGCACGTCGTCAAATCTTATTCTGATATATTTAGGTAACATCATTAAATTTAATGCAAACTAGTTTTAAATTTTGAATATTTTAATTAGAATATATCCCAATCAATTTAAACTCATCAAATCTAATTGTAATTATTTTTCTAAGCACCAAAAATCCCATCCAACTAGATGATCTTAATTTAAGCCCAAAGTAGGGACTCGACTTGAAAATACCGAACAAAAATATGAACTAAGGTTATAAATTTTTTTAGCCTAGATAGAACAAATTAGCGAGGCCAGGTTGGATTGTCAGACCGTGGGTCATTCCATGGGGATGGGGCATTTATGTAAAACAATATACATATATATCATAACAGAGTGCTGTGTATTCAAAATGTGAGTGATGAGCTGATTTTATTTCTTAGCATCTAACATATAGGTTGCTTGGTTTAGTTCCAAGCATTTTTTTTCTCATGTTTCTTATTTAATTTATTTTATTTTATTATTATACTCTTTTACTCATCAACTTTGTTTTATTTTTATATATAATTATATATTTTGAATATTGATATTTTCTTATGTATATGATAACAATTTTTTCTTTTTCTCTTTCCGTTTATTTGAATTATTTTTTTATTTTATTCAACATCCTTTTTTTTGTCCTCTTTTTTCCATTAATTATCTTTCATATCATACTCAGATCATGACTCCTTAATTTTATTGATAAGAAATTAAAATTCACAAATTACATGAAATAATTAATTATGTTTGATGGCATTATGTGTTTTCAATTAATGTTTTTATAATTCACATTAAATATTAAATATATCGTGTTAACAAAAATATATTTATTAGAATTGAACATCTAATGAATAGATGGTGTTTTATTTTTATAATGCTAGTGTGA
>AYJT01032557.1:0-19438 GCA_001278415.1 Ocimum tenuiflorum | reverse complement strand
TGATGCCTTCATTGTAAAATTTGGATAAAAAACATGAAAATTCATGAGAGTTTTCTGGGTGTTCGATCGACCCGATCGGGGCTAGATCAACTCAATCGACCTTGAAGATCGAGTTGATCCAGGCTTGATCGACCCGATCCATCAAGAACAACTAGAACGCGCCCAAAATTCTTGAAGATCTACTAAATCCTCTTTGATGATCGACTCAATTGATCAAGAACATTGAACTCACCCAAAAAAACCCTTCGACCCAATCAGAAACCCGATCAACCATACTGATCGACCCGATCGACATATGATCGAGTCGATCGCCCTTAAACCTTGATCGCTCGATCTAAATCTGATCGACTTTCGTACACTTCAACAACCTCGAACCTAACATTTCGATAAGCTCGAACCTCATACTTCGTTTAGTTCGAACCTCATACTTCGAAACTTCGAACCTCACGCTTCATTGTTTTCGAACCTCACACTTCGAAACTTCGAACCTCATGCTTCGTTCATTTCAAACCTCACACTTCGAAACTTCGTACCTCATGCTTCATACCTTCAAACCGAACCCCATTCACTTCTACCCACACTTCGATCTATCTCGAACCAAACCTTGTTCACTTTGAACCAAACCCCGTTCACTTTGACCCGAACTTCGATCTACCTCGAACCAAACCTCGTTCACTTCGAACCAAACCTCGTTCTCCTCAAATCGAACTTCGATCTAATTGACCCGAACCTCAATCATTTCGATCCATTTATAAAAAAAATGACAACTAATCGACCCGATCGAATACTGATCAACCCAAGCGAGAACCTGTCTCACACTTAGAACCTGCTTCGTTCTTTTCGAACCTCACACTTCGAAACTTCAAACCTCACGCTTCGTTCATTTCGAACCTCACACTTCAAAACTTCGAACTTCATGCTTCGTACCTTCGAACTGAACCTCGTTCACTTCGACCCGAACTTCGATCTATCTCGAACCAAACCTAATTCACTTCGACCCGAACTTCGACCCAAACTTCGATCTATCTCGAACCGAACCTCATTTACTTCAAACCGAACCTCGTTCACTTCGAATCAAACCTCGTTCACCTCGAACCAAACTTCAATCTACTCAACCCGAACCTCAATCATTTCGATCCGAGCTTCGATCCATTTCTCAACAAAAACAACAACTAATCGACCCGATTGGATTTTTATCAACCCAAGCGAGAACCCGTCTCCTTTGAACCCTTTTAAAAAAAAACATGTTCGACTCTACTTCGCAAATCATTGACCGCTTAAAAGGACATAAAGAGCCTTGACTCAAATCCGCTATAAAGAGTTTTCTTGAACCCATTGATATTCTGAGTATCCAACCGAGTCTCTGCTCTGACCCAGCGACTAAAAATATTACTTAAATAATCCGAAAGATTATAAGACGCGTTATGGAATTTTAGTACATCGTTATCAGTGATTCGGCATCGTACTCACGTCCATGATTTTATGAACGTGTTTGGTTCATCGAGAGAGTTGTCAAGCTGCTCCTATCTGTTTATCATCAAGCTAACTAGGACGTGAGGTGGGCTTTCTTATACATAAAAACAACTCAAGTTGCCTTTGTTTACGAAAATCTATGAACTGTGCTTTGTTTGTGAACTTGAATAGTTGGCACTAAATCGTTTTCATAATAAACTTGTTCCCTCTGCGCGCCGGAGCTGAACAACTCGGTAGGGTGAGACCAACGGGTGTTGGTGAATTATTTACGATTTGGGTCTTGTCTTCCTATGAGTAGACAAGATTAGTGCACTGTGGGTGGCATTATATTGAGGATTTGATCCTAGCATAATTGGAGCAACGTGACTGTGAGTAGAGGCCTCCTCCATATATCACTTTGAATTATGCAGAGTGGGTGATGTGATGAATGAAAATTTGTGATGAGCTCATTGATGAATTAAACGCTGAACATAATAAAATGTTTAGATGAACACGAGAGGATTTCTAAATGATAAAACCTCGTGGGATTCCATGTTCTTGTGTTGACTCTTCTTATATATGTTTGTTTTGGTGATGTGTCCACTGAGTGCTTTAGTACTCATGCGCTGCATATATTTCTAAATGTGCAGGTTGAGCACCATGAGGAGGCGAAGACGTTGAGTATAGGTAATTATTTTGAAAACCCAATTCCCTGGAGAATGCATCTTCATATGTATTCCTCAATCATGTTTCCCGATTCTGAATTTTTGTCTCGATGTCTGTAATTAAATACTTACTATTTACGTTGGTTCTGTAACTTAACTTCTCGTTCATTTCTGTAATCAACTCCTTTTTGTTTATCTTTATAGTATTACTTCTTCCGTACTCGTTATCTGAATTTTCCATCTTAATTATTGTTGATGAATGATTAAACCCCGTCTTTCAATTGCAACATCAAAGTGGCAACCCAGCCAGGAAGGTCGAGGCGCTACATGTAATTTTTTTGAGTTAGTGGCCCGTGATAGTTTGATTATTGTTGCATTGGTGAGATTGGGTTGCCCAAAAATTATTGAAGACGATATTGAGAGAGAAACCATTAGTTAAAATATCCCACATCGACTGTAGATCAAGGTCTGTGTTAATTTATAATGGTGAGAATATTTCACCCTTACAAGCCAGTTTTGTAAAGGGGAATGGAGCCCAATAACCAAGTTTCATATGGTATCAGAGTCGACCCAATATGATGATGGGTGCCATCCAAAATCGCTGCTTTTAAGCATCGGTTTGAGATATAGTTTCATGCTGCGCGTGAGACATGCCACACATCGACTGGAAATCAAGACACGTGTTAGTTTATAAGAGGGTGAATGGAGCCCAATAACCAAGTTTAATATCATAGATGGAGCACGGTGCAATGATTATCCTTTAATATAGTTTTGAATTTTACTTGGCTCCGTGGTGCTTATTTTAAAAAAAATTACGAAAAGTGATTTCTTTAAATTTCTTTTTGTTTTTTTTTTAAAGAAGAGAAAAATAGAGATGAATTTCGAATACATTTTAGGGGAATCAATTTTCTAAAAATTGAGAAATGCATTTTTTTGAAAGAAAATATAACAGCCGGAGTCTTAATAATTTGGAAAAGCACATTTTGATGTAACAAGTTGTTAGAAATATTATATGTTTTGATGTCAGAAAATCCTTAGGTAAATTATGATTCAGTTTATCTTGTAATAACTCGTATTAGTCTGGAACTTGTAATACTTTAGTTCTGAAGATTGAAGAATTGAAGACTGAAGAGTTTAGGACTTATAGGGTCAGATTAAGGGGAACCAGAACTGAGATAGCTGACTCAGTTTTGAGGTACCAGAACTGACAGATCTAGGAGAGAATTGGCCCAGTTTTGAGAAAAGTTGTAACTAACAATGCTAGGAGAGAACTAACTAGGTACAACTGATCAGCTTTTCTGAGAAAAAACTGAGACCAAACAAAAGGAAGAAGTCAACTTAGTTCAGAGTATGTTCAAAACTGATATTCATTGGACTGACAAACTAGACTTTCAAACTAGTAATTGTCCAGCAGATAGAGAGAGCATTCATTGATCATCAGAAGTTCTTGAAAAGCTGCAGATTTTCTGAAAAGCAACAGAAGATGTGTCTAACGTATACAATTCTGGAGTCAACCACAGAATCCATAGACGATCTTTGCGCCAGATTCGCAGATATAATCCTAAACACCTATGTGTTGCACTTACGATTTATTAGATGCATATTTAGGCAATAACTGATATATGATAATTTATGATATCCGAAATCGGTTCAGGCGAATTCGAATCAGAATTCAGTTCTCACTTCCATCACTTCTTAATTGCAGTTGGATTAAGATAAAAACAAGTAGTGTCAAAAATCAAAGTTGTACATAAATATGGATCACATGTACAAACACAATTAGCGTATGATAACTGATATATAATAATTTATGATATCCAAAATCGGTTTAGGCGAATTCGAATCGGGGAAGTTCTCACTTCCATCACTTTTTAAGTGCAGTTGGAATAAGATAAAAACAAATAGTGGCAAAAATCAAAGTCATACATAAATATGGATCACATGTACAAACATGATTAGCTTATGATAAGATATTATTTTAGTTTTATAGCACTCGCACAAAACCGCATAAAATATATTTACTTGCAAGTATCGGTGTACCACGATTTTTTTTTACCAAAAATTTAGCTACTTATTTTAGCAAACTTATTTACATCAATAATATTTTAATTTACATATCGTTACCAAATTTCGGTACGACTTTGGTTTATTTAATTTATTGTTTTAAAATAAAAACAAAAAAAATATTATATAGTCGGTAAAATATATATTGATATACCATAAATATTGCAAATGAAATCTTGTTATTGTATAAAAAATTTCTATAATTTTGATTTTTTTCTATATAATACATATGTCTGCTTTATTTATTTATTTATTTATTTTGAGAAAGTCTGTTTCGCTTTATTAGAACATACAACTAATTAAGAATTTTGTATTTCAAATAACGAGCCGAATACTACAACTATAATACTTAAATTTTGTTTAATTATATTTTAGTTTACTAATTAGAATCACGTGGCACGTTATTCTTTCATTATTTTAAAATGAATTTATATATATTTTTCATTATTTATTTATGTGAATTGCTATTATAATAACATGATCTTTCTCAATCTACATGCATGCAATTATTATAATAAAACTATATTTAATATTCTTTAAAAAAAATATTATTTAATACAATTTTAGAAGTATCAAACAATAAATTATATTATAATTATAGATAAATACAATTATTGTGGATTATATTATATAGATTATATAATAGATATAAGGTTTGTGTTCATATAATAAAAGTTGGCTGGTGTGATAAATGATGCCAGATCCCAACCTTTAATTTTCGTAATCCAATGACCCAGATTTCATAGATCCATAGCTTTTAAATCACAAGGGTATTAAAGTAAGATTTTGTTTTCTCTCTATGTTCTTACTCTCTTTTCTAAAATTCCTTAAAACTTCAAATTAGAATATCTCACTCGACTTAAGTCATTTTTTCATGTGCCATATGTCGAATTAAAGAAATTTCATGATCTTTCAAACGAAATATTAATTGCATATGTTTAATTGAAAAAAATCAGACGAAAAACATGAATTTTCAAAAACTGCATAATTTTAAACAAAAATACATTTGGAAACTTATGTGAATGCATTTGCTGGAGATTTACGTAAATGCATTTTGAAGCTTATGAAAATGCATATTTAAGGCTTACGTAAATGCATTTGGAGACTTACGATATAATATATCTGACGTGATTTGTCACATCTTATAAAGAATTACCAACTGTACAGTCGATAGGATTAATTAAAAAATTACTTTTTTACCCCTATAATGCATCTACATCTTCCACAGAATGCATTTTAATAACTGGACAGGTGGCCTAGCGAATCTGCATCCATTTTTTACACAGACGGACGAAATATTACATTATTTACCACACCAAGGATCTTATGCACAATAGGGGAACCCATAGATATAAATAATATATTATCGTATATTTAATAGGGAGAAAACAAGAAAAAAAAAAAAAGAAAACTTTTGGAAGAATAAAATACTTTTCTAATAGGTATAGAGGTAGAGTGCCCACTCAAAAGAGAAGTTTCTATATCGTGTAAATTAATGCCATTATTCATATAACGTTCTTTGGAGAGTAAACTTGTCCGTAATGTCACCATATTTGCCGTCGAACTATTAATAAGTTGAATCCCAGGAATTAAAACGCATCCTGATTATTGTAACGCATCCGTTTTCGCATCTCTTGATTTACTGGTGACGATCTTCTCAAATATTCAATTTTTATTGTACATTGGGTATACATACTTTTGTTTGCTTTCGACGCAAGAAAACGATCAAGTTTTTTTTGCATCGAAATCAGTTTGATAGGATGGAGCAAATTCAAGACTGGATGAACGAACTGTTGCCCGATGGCGCAGCTGATATCGGGTGAGTTGGTCGAATTGCAGAGAAAAAGTGTTGTTGCATGCATATATTTCTCCTTTTCCTCTGTATATTTCTCGATTTGTTTCTGGAGTAACTGTATACTGGTTTTCTTTTCTAATTTAGAAACCGTTGGTTTAATGCATGATCAACAATTTATAATTGAATCGAGCTTGCCTGATTACAATTCAATCGTAGATGAATCTATTTACTTCTTGGGGCAATATCTTCGTCTGCGCAGATCGAGATAAAACTCATGAAAACAAGTTAATTTTTGGATGATACAATTTAGGGTAATCGTTCTCATTGGTATATATAATTCGGCAAAATTTCTAATGTACATTTGAATAACGTTTAGTTAGTAATTTCCCTTTCTTTTCATCGATAGTTTATGGCTGAAGATTAATCAGCTAGATAAGAAACCCATTAAT
This sequence comes from Ocimum tenuiflorum, assembly GCA_001278415.1. Taxonomy (NCBI): domain Eukaryota; kingdom Viridiplantae; phylum Streptophyta; class Magnoliopsida; order Lamiales; family Lamiaceae; genus Ocimum; species Ocimum tenuiflorum. Next base: position 13,013 of record AYJT01032557.1, on the reverse strand, counting down.
TGTTCTCTATGAGAGAAGAGAGATTAGATGGTATGATGATTTTGATATCATACAATGTTATTTTCTAATTTTATTCTTCTTTTGTTGTACCAGCGTGTGGCAGCAACCAGAATGCACTTCAGGTAAGGAATACGATTACAACACATCAAACTTGCATTTGCATTCTTCGTCTTAATTTACTTGATTTGTCCACCTACATAACCTTTTGTTGGTGGCTTAGTTTAATATAGTTCTCGTTTTATTTCTGCTGCATTAGTCAAAGCTGAGAGACCAAATTCTTGTCAACTCCCTGTGGGTTCCAATCGTTATCCGAGAAATCTAAGCCAGCATCCTCCTCAGTTAATGCAGGTGATTGTTTCTGTACATATAGTCGTCTATTCAGTTTGGAGGTATTTAACTAATCTATGTTTGCTGTTCTATGACGATAGCCATCAGCTGGATGCAATTCGGCTTCTCTAATGGCAAAATGTGAGCTCGGATCGCTCAATGTTCTGCAACACAGTGACCAAACAACATTTCAGAGGATCTTGGAAACGAAAGGTGGTTTGGTTCTTGAACATGGAAACCCGAGACTGCAGATGCCTGCTCTTCACCAGTCTCAGAATCTAACACTGGCTGATCAACTTAAGCCTGGAAATCAGACACAAGCAATGCCTTTTGGGACTTTACAAGGTATGATGGTGATATGGACCTGCAGGTGGATTGTGAATTGGTTTTTGATTCTTTGAAGATAAAACAAGGAAAAAAGTAGTAATGGCTTTACTATTTTTCAGCTTACTTAACCATTGAATCTTGCTTTTACTTATCACTATTTGTAAGGAAGTTTCTTCTCACTTGAATTGCCGAATGATGAAATCTCTTCGTGAGAATCACCTTTATGGAAAATAAATTTGTAACACAAAAGCTATTGGCTTATTTTTGTGTATTTTTTATTAGTGGTCTTAGATGATTTGTTCATAGATTCTCCTTTAATCTACAGCATTTGCAAATTTATATTTGATATGAAATTTCGTTGTAGTTCTGTTTGGTTTCATGTTCTTCTCTCATTTCAAAACTTCTCCTACAGCATCATCAGAATCAACTTCTCAAGTTGACTTGACAAATTCCATTGATTGGGTTAATTCAACATACCAGAAGGTATACATAGCATATTTAACTTCCATTGTATCTTCTTTCTTTTGATTTCTATAGACTCGTCCAACAACATGGACCTTTCTCTTGAGTAAAAAATGAAAGAATTCCTCTTTTCCGATTCATTTTCATCAGTAATTGTATGGATTCTTGGAATTTCCCCACAGATTCTGCATATGAAGGAGATGTATCTAAATCAATTTATTATGTTACACCACAAAATGCAAGAATTGAAACGTCAGGTGTGCCTCGCCTCAACTTTATACTACACATTGCAGCTTCTTGCAATGTATTTGCTAACGATACTAATCTCTCTACACTTAACACATTTTCCTCAAAAGATCTGTTACTTATGTTTAAAAAAAGCATTTTCTCTTTCAGGCGACCGATGCTGAGATAGCGAGCAAAGTGGATAAAAACAAAGTTTTCATCGAAAGGACAATTAGACTTCTCAACATTTCTAAATCAGAACTTATGCAATTGAAAATGGAAAGAGTGTGTCAAGTGCTGAACGATGCAATGAAGTTCATAGCGCAAATTCGCCAAAAGAACTCTCTTTACCAGAGGCAGCCTCATCAAGTTGATGCACATGGGATTCTCATAGAAGCACCTCATACTCAGCCAAGAGATAATCATCTTCAGTTCAATAGTGCACCAGTGAGTCTAAAACAGCCTTCAAGGCCAGGAGGGGCTTTAGGCTTGCCTCAAAGCACATTAAAATCGTTCAACATAGGCTCATCAGCCACAGCCCATGCTTCATCAACTGTGAACTCCTATCAGTATAATCTGATGAGACCTACACAGCAGTGGGCATATCAGGGAAATGTGGCTCGAAAGGGGGGTCCGCAAATAGGTTTTGATCCAAGAGCTATTAGAATGTATTCAACAGGTGGAGTTCCTCATTACAATAATTTGAGTACTTTACAGCAGACGCTTGCTTCCTCAAGGAACATCTTCAACCCATTGGACTACTCAATCAATCCTATAGCTCAGACACCTGTTTCGATGCCTCCTCTTCAGAGCAGCCAACAGGACCAAGCTATAAAGAGGCAGAAAATGAAGCAACCTGCGCAGCAGTTAATGGCTGATAAATGTAAGCAGCAGATGATACAGAAAAGAACTGAGGACACGAAGCTACAACATTTTGTAGGCATTAACCAAAAATGGTCTCCTGCATTGCTACCAAGTTCTTCTCCATATGCATTATCTCCTCAAAATTCACAACAATCTTCCTCCCAGCTTGAGCTTAAGGATACATCGTCAAAGTTTCCCAAATCAGCAACACCATCATTATCTGCCTCGACATCTGCTCTTCCTTCCCCTTTGACTCCCTTGACCCTCACGACTCCCTTAACTCCATCATCCATGCAAGAAGATTCCATAAAGAGTCCATTGCTCGAAGAACGTAGCAAATTAACAAAGAATCCTACTGCAGCATCCCAACCCCCATTGCAAGACACAATACATAACCATCTTGCCTCTGATACACAAACATCAAACAAGTCTGGCATTCATAGGGAATCTACTTCTTTTGGTGATAAGAAATCATCGCAGGATAAAGGAGACCCCCTGAAGCGCTTGGTTGAAGCGGTCAGTTCAATTTTTATAATATAATTCCATCGGCATTCTTATGTATCTGAATGGAATGATTGCTTTTCTTTTCTTCCATCCTAATTCTTTGATATTGTTTCTTCGAACTTTTCACTTAATTCTTCTCACTGAAATGTTGATCGACAAATTCATCTTACTGATGAATGTCGAGAAACTTATTTCTGAAATGGTTAAGATTTCATAATGTCGATCAGATCATGTAGATGGTTACAGAGAAAAAGAGAAAAGTAAAGAACAGACCAATAGAATAAGTTGAGACGCTATTACAGAGAAGAGAGTTAGTGAAGCAAAAGGGACTGCATGAACAGATTAGAGATCGTTTTCATGCGTGGGAGAAAAAGATCGCAATCGTGTAATGAATATAAAGAAGACTTTGGGTCACTGAAAAACAAGCAGCCACTGAATGTGATATGGACCGCATTGGCAATTATTGCAATTGAGATAATAAAATATAACAGTATTCTTTTATACTATCCTATTATCTTCCTAATTTTGTTTTTCACTTTCACATTGTAGGTGAAGTCAGTGTCATCCAAATCATTGAATGCTACTCTAAGGGATATCAATGCTGTCACCAGTTTAACTGATAGGGCAGCTGGAAACTTTCTACGTGGTAAATCTACAAAAGTCATTGTTCATGACTTGACTGATGACATGATAAGCAATTGCAACGAAGGCACCTTCATTCTGGAAGATAGCATTGGCATGACGCCAGGTATGAAGCGTGAATTGGCTAGTGTGGCATTAGATGATCTTACCCCTACTGATTCAGAATTTGGTGCAAGTCGTGGTATAAAGAGATTGAAAACAGAGGTATCTCAAAAACTATGGTGCATTTTTATAATTCCTCTTTATGAACTCATTTCAGTTACAGCATTATATATCATTCTTTCTCGTTGTTCCAGCCTAACAATCTGTTGCTGGAAGAGGTCAAAGAGATTAACCAGAAGCTTATTGAAATAGTCGTGGATGTGACGAATTTAGAGGATGTTTCTAGGCTTCGATCTGATGAAGGTGCACTTGTCAGGTGCTCATATATACCTGTTGGACTTTCAGGAAATACAAAGATCCCACACACTTCAAAACTTATGGTAATGGTTCAAGAACGTCTTAACTCGTAAAGACCAAAATGCTTCATCGCACTTTACCAGATTTTTTCTCTGTCCTTGCAGTTTCCCAACCTGCTTCTGGAATTAATTGTATCTAATGATTATCCAAATTCTTCTCCTACTGTACTGGAGGAGGTGCCATCTGATTTCTGGTGAGTGTGAGGCACTAAACTATGTGAATCAGTTATATTAATTTGATTTCTAAAGATGAAATTTAGAATAAGATTACACGGGTTCCCTTTATGACTCATAAATCATATGATGTCTTTGGATATTGGTGCACAGTGATGCTGACGAAGGCAAATACTTGTGGATGAAGGCCAAGACAAATTTCACTCTATCACTCAGAAAGTTTTCTATGCCCATATCAGTTAAAGATATGGCTGAAGCTTGGGATATCTCTGCTCGAGAAGTATTTCATGAGCTCGTGGAGAAAATGGGGGGAGGTAGCTTCAGCTCAAGTTATGGCAAGTGGGAAAACTGTGCTGTTGCTGTTTAGCTAACCGCATAACTGAAGACCTTTGTGAATAAACTTTTTTCCTACTCACAATAAAATGTAGAGTTAGAATTGAAATTTTTGGTTGTAGATGAGTCGGTATGGAAATATTCTCTTCCAACGTCGCCTTTCTTTTCTTTCTTTTGTTTTTTTTTCCTTCCCTTGTACAGAGGCTTATTTCTATTATAAGTGAAGTGGGATTCATACAAATTGGCTGACGGATGACAGATTTGTATCTTAATTACAATATTTATCCTGTACTGTCATAGGCTTCTGAGATGACACTTTCTTCAACAATCTTCCAGGAGAGTGCATCATACTACCATTGCACGGAATGCGGCACAAATATCAAGGAACGGAAATGTCGGACCACTTAGTTGCTGCAAATCCACAACGTAGCACTCTCCTCTTGCTCTATACAGCTGGGAGGGAGAATGGTCGGAATCAGCGAGAGAAATTGTACAATGTATCATGCAAAGATAAAACTATCACCTGAGTTTCAAATTTTACGGTGTTGGCAGCTGCAGGAACTGAATACTTTGGAAGCCGTGATGACCACAAGCATTTCATGTTGTAGTGCCCTATTCTCTTCCATCTAACATTCAAGCTGTGGAAAGCCCTTAAAATGTTCGACATTGGTTGTCGTGGAGACGCCTGAGACAAACATCAGATAGAATGTAATAAAAAAGTGAAAAGTTGGTTAAAATCTTTGTCTAAAGCAGAAGTTATTCCAGCAAGTGACAGATGATACCTTGAAACCAAGTGTCCAGTTCTTTTGGATAGGAGGAGCAGGATTTGTATATGTCAGAACATGACTATCCATGGTATCCTGTAATCATGGCTCGACTTTTACTACGACCCTCGCTCGTAGTAGTATTATATGATGAAATCCCATGAGTAAGCTTACTTGGACATCTGCATTCTGATGGTGCTGGCTGGCAGCACGACGATGCCGCAATATAGAGTATGCAACTGTAGCCTGAAACTGCAAATGTTGTGATGAATGATATCATATCAAGTTGTAAAGATAGCTTCTGCGCACTCATTCTGAAGATGGTTCTGAAGAGATCCCAGGACTTCACCAACGTCGAACCCCATTTGAACCATGTGTTTCAGGACATCAAAATCCACCTTTTGGAATCAACTAGGTCAGCCGACCCTTCATTCTTTTCAAGAATATAAGGCGTTATACTTACCTTTTCTCGCCTGTTAAAAGCAGTGTGTGACGGGATAGAAATGTAGAGGGGAAGCTGGTTCCAGAACCATGGATGACGCCGTATCTCAGGAATTGATATACATCTCATGGGATCTACCACAAGCATGCATGCAATACCTATTTATTTATTCATTAATTTATAATCTGATGTTGGTGTTTAGTTTTGGTGTGCAAATATGGGAGGGCATAGCATACATACCTGTTGAAAAGCCTCATCTTCATGTAGCTTACCTTTCATTGTTAGGAAATAAAAGAGTTCACCTGAAGCGGCGTGCTCCATCACCACATACACTTTTGCAGGGGTCTGGATTACCTCAAACAGCCGAACTATGTGAGGATGAAATAGTTGTCTCATTATGTTAATTTCTTTTCTCACTGCAACGCAAGCACCCGATAACTAACTTTGTATTCAATTCGAATATGGATGGACATGAAGAATCTTGATGGCTACTTTGATCCCAGTCAGGGTATGAATAGCCAAATGCCCCTATACCAAGAGTCCTTCCAATCTTGTATCCCCCTTCCATCACCAACACTTTCGATTCCCAAGCTAGCCTAGCCCAGCACGAGGAAATAATACATCACGACTCATGGGCCAAATTCCTTTTCGAAGCAGACAAATTCAATAAACCCAACTGAATGAATTCCACCAATCTCCAAGAAATGCATAATGAGAGGCTAACTAATTGAGAAACAAATTTGAAGATAGCAATATATATATACCCCTGATTGAGATTCGATGGGTAACACCAAATAATCCTAATGTGAGTTTTTCGAGTGACAGATACATACCGATCTCCGAAGCGTAAAACTGCAGCAGATGCAGATTAGCCGAAAATACCTGGAAACATTATGAAGTTTACTGTTATTGATGTATGCGTACTGATTCAGACAAGCACTGAGCTATGCATGCCTTTGTTTACGACGTCAAAATAAAAGCCAACAATATACATAATATACATGTGTGTTTGTGGAATCTAATATTTAACAACAAACAAAAGCAAGAATTTATTTGCACAAGGGTCCCTAGAGTATGGATCATTTGCAGAAGGATCCCTACTCGGAAAGCTCAAATCTTTTCACCCCTAACATTCTCAGTAGCATTTAGAATTCGTAGATGGACACTATCACAACAAGATTGGTACATCTCGCAGAATCCTTACGAAATGCCCAGTCGTTGAACCAAATTAAAGCACTTCATCAAAAAGCGATTTCTTTTGGCTTACTGAACAACATAGTTTTATGCAAGAAAATTATCAATCTGTATATCTTGTGCGGCGCATTTCGATCGGCGGATTTGGTTTTTCGGAGTATCGGAAACCCGTTAGATATCACGTTATGGAATGGCTTAATGTCGGCGTACGCGAAGAACTCCATGTTTTCTGATGCACTCTCATTGTTCGGTAGCTTGCTGAAATTCCCCTTTTTGAAACCTAATGAATACACGTATCCTAGTTTGTTGAAGGCTTGTGGTGGGTCAAAAAGAGTAGATGTTGGGGAAAGGATTCATACCCATTTGATAAAAACCGGGTTTTTGTCAGATGTCGTTATTGCTAGCTCTCTGATGAGTTCGTACGCAAAGGGTGGTGTATTTGTATCTGCTCTTAAGCTGTTTGATGAAATGCCTGTACGAGATTTGGCGTGTTGGAACAATGTGATTTCTTGTTATTACCAAAGTGGGCAGTGGGAGAAGGCGTTGGAATATTTTGAGAGAATGAGGAGTAGTGGACTAAGACCTGACTCAGTGTCGTTTACTACAGCAATTTCGTCATGCGCAAGGATGCTGAATTTGGAAAGAGGGGCTCGAATTCATGAAGAAGTGTTAAGAAGCAAGCTTGTGATAGATGATTATATTGCTGCAGCTCTTGTGGATATGTATGGGAAATGTGGCTCCAAAGAGAGGGCTAAGGACGTTTTCGACGAAATCAAGATCAAGAGCTCGGTTTCGTGGAATGCAATGATCGGGAGTTACAGCCAGACTGGAGACACTGTGTCATGCATTGAGCTCTTAGCTAATATGAAGGAGGAAAAAGTCGGACCAAATTCAACAACAATAAGCAGCTTGTTAGTGGCTTGTTCCAAATCAGCAAGATTGCAACACGGGATGCTTATTCATGGTTACACAATCAGAAACAACATATTCAATGACATCTATGTCGAAACTTCACTAGTTGATTTTTACTTCAAGTGTGGAAGAGTTGCAGCAGCAGAAAATGTGTTCAGAATGATGTCAAAGTCGAATACTATCTCTTGGAACGTTATGATTTCTGGCTACGTATCTTCAGGCTGTTATTCTGAAGCCCTACGTGTATACGATGATATGAGGTCAGCCGACGTGAGGCCTGATGCCATCACCCTCATTAGTGCATTAACAGCTTGTTCACAAATAGCTGCCTTGGAAAGGGGAAAAGAATTCCACAAGTTCATCGACGAAAATAGGTTGAATTCAAACCAAGTTTTAATGGGAGCCCTTCTAGATATGTATGCCAAATGCGGTGCTGTAGATGAAGCTGAAACCGTATTTAACCAGTTGTCGAAAAGGGATTTAGTGTCCTGGACTGCAATGATCACAGCCTATGGGTCTCACTGCCAAGCATCCAAAGCTCTGAAACTGTTCGATGAAATGCTCCAATCACGTGTAAAACCAGACAGAGTGGCATTCCTTGCAGTGATCTCAGCTTGCAGCCATGCAGGACTGGTTGATGAGGGCCAGAGGTTTTTCAGTTCAATGGAAAAGGACTATGAAATCGGACCCACAGTTGCAGAATATTCATGTCTTATCGATCTTTTGGGGCGTGCTGGGAGATTACGTGAAGCTTATGAGATGCTCCAGAAAAACTCCGACATTAGAGGGAATGCTGAATTGTTAAGCACTCTGTTTTGTGCGTGCCATTTGCATGGGGAGGTGGAGTTGGGGGAAGAAGTTGGAAATATCCTAATTGAGAAAAATCCAGATGATTCATCGACCTACGTCGTCCTTGAAAAGATGCACGCGGCTAAAAACAAGTGGGATGAAGCGCGCAAAATTAGACTAAAAATGAAGGAATTACGGCTGAAGAAAAGCCCCGGGTGCAGCTGGATTGAAGTTGATAAGAAAATGCAGCCATTCTTAGCAGAAGATACGGCATTCTCCCTGCCTGTTTATGACTGCTTATCTTTATTATATAAGCATATGGATGAGGGTGAACTGGAAGAAGAAGAAGAACGAGTTCTGTGTCTGAGTTAGACATTGATCAACAAACTCCATTTTCTGCTACTTAACTGTGCACAAACTAAGAATTCGAAGTCTTAAAAGCTAATCCTGCACAAAAGATGAGATATAAGTAGGTACTGTTTGCTTAACATATTTATTTCTTGCTGCATTTTCAGACATCTGAAAATGTCCGTTTATAGGCACCGGCACAAGATATTTTGCTTCTTCTCAGAGTCGCTAATGATTCATATTATTGTGTTTTGTATACTGAAATCAAACTTTAAGTTTGTATACAATATATACTTTCTTCTAGTTTGATCTATTTAAAAGTTGTACATTTATCTCGTATATAAGTAGATCGTATGATTCATTAACCTTCACGAGACACGAACTCTAAACATTGTTGAGACAACTTTAGGATGAAATGTCGATATAAGATGATGCATATTCAAGAAATAGTTTATGCTGGCTATTTGATAGGCCAAACATACAAAATATATTTTAAATTACCAGTATTCTCAAATAAATGTCCAAACTATTGCAAATCTATAATGGAAGCAAAAATTCAGTGACGGAAAATTGATGTAGCTCGTTGGGTTGCACACCAACATTAAAATAGTCCAGGTAGGATTGCATGTGGAATTACAATTTAAAGTATTTGTTTAAAAAACTCACATAGGTTTACATTCGGGATAACAAAATTACATTTTAAAATATTTATTTGGAAGTCTACATGTAATCCTACATTCACTTTCTAAGTGACTTGTAATCCAGTGAGTCATGTCAATTTTCGTTTTCAATTTTTTTGCTCCCGTACAGATTTGCAATAACTAAGATAATTTTGGACTTTGGAATACTGATAATTTGGAATATGTTTGTGCATTTGGCTTATTTCATATAATCAAATTGGGATGAATTCTCTTATCTAAATTAAGATCTTTGTAATTTAACAAAACTTAAGATATAATATAGTTTAAGTTATATATATATATGAGTTTGATGTTATTTTGATTTATTATGGGTGAAAATTAATTACTAATTCACATATGTTACTAATTCACATATGTTAATTGAAAGTAGTTGTATCCCATCTGAGGATAACATTCCCTTTATCTAATTAAATTCGGATTTATTACATATCGTTAGGATTTGTTCTTCCTAAATAGGTTTATATACCATTTCAATTAAATTTGAATCCTTTTTCCCGATAAATTTATTTCGTGTTCGAATTCTCTGTGAATCTCCATTATCACGTCCAAACATCTCCACTCTTCTGGTTTATTCTGAAATTAGCGAAATCGTTTCCAACTCCGACGTTAACCAAGCTGATGCGCCACAAGCCGTAGGAGGTCGAGGACTCAACCCAGGCACAAGGTAAGGAATCCGTCCCTAACGTACCATTCACACCCATTTCTGGAATGGATAGCACTTTGCGTGAGCTAATCTCACAAATTCCACAGTACCGGGAGGAATCCACCCAAGATGTGTAGTCCTTACATGAAGAAGTGAATCGAGGACTGGAGAGAATTCTAAGGTTCCGTTGGATGGGAACGATCGTATTCAGTTGCGAACTTTATTCTGCCAACAAACTGATGCCATCGTCGCTCAAAGTCAAGCAGTAACCGTGAACCAAAACCAGCCTGACCCATCTGTTGGATCAGACATTCAACACAAAGATGATGTAGGGAATCCTCTCAGTCAATCTCGTCGGGATGGAAAGGAGCCAGTGCGATCGCCAAGCCCACCGGTTGGAAGGCGACCTTTGCGGTCACTGCCTCCGCCAGAAGGTCACTGTAATGATGAGCAAGAAGGGGGCCGGACAAACGCCTACCATGTTCCTGAGTCTCCGCCCATCGTCGCCTCGCAGACATCGAGCGAGAGGCTCTCCAGCATTGCCTTAATGATTTGGAGGGCAGGCTTGCTTGCGTGTTGGGCCTACCTACGCTTGACGAGAAGATTGAGTGGTCGAGTTACTATAACTCACCATTCATTAACCAAATCGTGGAGGTCGATATGCCAGCAAGGTTTGTGCCTCCGAGCATGAACCAGTACGACAGAACCTCAGATCTTGACGATCATGTATCCATGTTCAAAATGAAAATGCAGACAATAGTTGTTCTGATGGCCGATCGAGAGGCTTGTATGTGTAAAAGTTGTAGAGCCACTTTGAGCGGCTTGACGCTGCAGTGATTTGTTCATTTGGAGAGAGGATCCATTTTCTGTTTAGTGCAGCTGCATAAGTCATTTGTGAAGCAATTTGCATGCAACATAAGGATGAGGAAAAGATCTGACAACCTGCAAGCCATAATATAGAAGAAGTGTGAGTGTCTGAGAGATTTCGTGGCTTGGTTCAACATGGAACATATGTCGATCTTGAACTGTTAGTAACGCCTTTCAGAAAGGCTTGAGGAGGGACTCCGAGCTCTTTGTGGAGCTGAAGCAGCCATGCTCGACTATGGATGAGGTATTGTTCAGAGCAGAGGTGCATATCCGTCTCAAGAATGAGTTTACTCGACAATCGATTGGGAAAAAGTCGAGGGGCAAGAGCCCTCCAGGCCCGCCCATCAATCAGAGAGAGATAACTCGAGCTCGGGGCTCTGAGTGCCTCAAGACTGCCAGACAGCTGAGAGGCCCGGCCCCGTGGGACCCTCGGAGGAGTGGTCTGTACCATTATGCTCCCACTTACGCTATGGCGGCCAAGCCCATGAGGGTCGTGCACCCTCGCGGAGGAAATCAGAGAGGACCCCCGAGGCTCAAAAAATTCAAGAGGCCGAACCCTACTGAGTTCTGTGAATTCCACCAGGAGGTAAGACATTCCACTGAGGATTGCCAAGGTTTGAGGCTTGAGGTCCTTAGATTTCTAAAGAAAGGCCAGTTGGTGGATCAACTAAGGCCCAAAGGCCAGCAAGCGTTGAATAGGCCTATGCAGCAGGCACCTCCCACGAACCTAGCTCTCCCACAACAACCTGTAATAAACACGAGGTTGGCAAAGAGGCATTGCCAAGAGGTCAAGAACAGGTCGAGCAAGCATATGGAGTCTCAAGGAATTCAAATGAAAAACCCTATCGTGTTCTTGGCTGAGGAGGATGCAGCTGTAGCGTTCCCCAATCACGACGCTCTAGTTGTAAGTCTTGTCGTAAGTAATTGTTAGCTTTAGAGAATCTTAATTGACGGAGGTAGTTCGACCAACATCCTCTTCATGTCATCATTGAAAAGTATGGGTGACGTCGGTCAGGATCTCATTTCGAGGGTGACGACATTGGTTGGCTTCAGTGGAGAAAGGCTGGCCACTCTTGGGAAAGTCTCTCTCTCGGTATATGCTAGTGGGATCAATAGGTCAGTCAAGTTCCAAGTTATCGAGGCACCTTCTGCCTACAATGCCATCCTCAGCCACCCTGGATTCATGATATGAAGGTTGGACCTTCAACCTTACATCATGCTATCAAATTTCCAACTCTGTGGGGTGTCCACACAGTTCGAGGAGAGCAGGAGACCTAAAGGTCCTGCTACTTCATCAACCTCAAATATCCTCGACCATCGACCAATATGTGTTAACGAACATTTTCGTCATCCCTTCCATGTAAAAAAGTTTTGTTGAGGTTCAATTTTGATCATTAGAATGATCGGGACTCTAAGCAGGAAAGTAAATCGGACACCAAGACTTCCAGGAAGGTTTATGGTCCCCCAAAATGAACTTGCTAGTATTTTATAGATAAATTGGGTGAAATTTATAGAGCTTCTCGACGAGAAACTCGTCTAAGAAGGTGATCAGAGTGATACACTAGATTGTGCGTGCATGGTGTGAGTGCGGTATTTATACTGTTACATTGAGAGAATTTGAATAATTCCTCTCTAAGGAACCTATTTGCATATAAGCTAGGGGTGGATCTGCAAATATATTTGGGGTAATTAAAGTCACGCGTTTTTCCCTATGCTGAGTCATCAAGAGGAATTATTCTAGATCCTTCCAGCACGTGGGTGCACACGGCCAGAATCTCGAGGCTGGGTCCAGAGAGGCTTCGAGTCTCGTAGTGCGAACCCTGAGATAGCCTTCGAGAAAGGGGTGCTCTGTAGATTCATCAAGGGGGCCATCCGAACCTGTGAGAGACTTTAAGATTTCTGCCAATTGGTTGGGGTTTGAGGCGACGCTTTTGAGGTGGGCATCTTGGTCTTGTGATCGACGGCTAAGATTGAATAGATATTTTGGCCTTCAACAATAGTCCCGTGTCTTCACGAACTTTGCTATCTCAAATTATG
>AYJT01032537.1:0-10714 GCA_001278415.1 Ocimum tenuiflorum | reverse complement strand
AAAAATACAACTGATAATGTGACCAAAACCAAGTATAAAGTCAGAATAGCAACATGGATGGGGAAAAACTTTTACCTGCATGAAGATCCTGGAGAGTACCAAGCCACAACTCCTCCCAAAGGACAGTTACATTTTCAAGCTCTTTTATAATAAGCTGAGCATCTTGTACTAAATTTGGATAAAGCTTTTTCTGCACGCAAAAAAATAAATTTCACATACAACATCGAACATGAAGGAATTTATCTTCTATGGTGATAACTAAAACCAATTAAACTTGCAGTGGTTGCAAATATAATAATATTTAAATGTTCAGGACAAAAGGACCCCGGGGTGTGAGGGGCAGGGATAAAAGTGATTATGGAAGTTTTACTCTTCTAAAAGAGTTTGTGGCATACTAAGGCTAGATCTGATAGCTTTGGAAGTCAAATGGTGCCGCAATAGATTAATAGGTACACAAGCTCAAAAAAACTATGATAGAAGATTCAGATACTTAAATTATTAAGATCCTGTCTAAGGATATTGAAAAGGAAATGAAACATTATCAAGATTTTTTTCGGGGGTGGAGGCGAAAGCATAGAAAACTATGTTTTCATGTGAATTGAAGTGTTCAGAACAGTAAGTGTATTAAAGGATACGATCACACCTAAAATGACGACACAGCATATCAAATCAAGAAATATATATCCTAGAGAAAAGTTATGCTCAAACATTATAGTAACAATATTTGCTCACCAAGTAAGCAAGAATCATCTGCAGCTCCTCCGAAGGTCCCTTTTCTGGAGAATTTGCATCGACAAGGGTTGGGTAAACTAAAGACCATGGAGAATGTTTGGCCAACATGGCAAGCAAGGACTCTAACTGCTTCCTTACTACTTTATCAGGGTGAGAACTTAATCGAGCAAACAACTGTGGTGCTATTTCCTTCAGGATTGGAAACATGATCAGTATTACATTGGAGGTGGAAGGGGCAATAGAACAGAACATCAGATCAGTATTACAAAAATCATAAATCATCAGTCACGAATTCATAAATATTAATTACCTGCCAGGGTAGCAAAGGGACCTTTGAAAGAGCTGGTTCAAGATTATCTTTCAATTCAACTCCATAGTTTACCAGAATGTCTAATACATAAAGTGTGGCCCTCAGGGTGTAACTCACATGCTTATATTTTGACTCAAAATCATGCCAAGTTAATTGACAGTCAGAACTTTTCAAAGATGAACATGAAAGATAATGTATGAACGCTTGAGCAGCGTGACCAAAGAGAGAAACCCTTCTTCTCCTTAAAGACCACGAAACACCAACCAAATCAGAAACCAAGGAGAGTAATTTGTCTACACCTGCAGCGACGTTAGCGGATAGCAAGCAATTCTTCAACTGAGAAGATAGGGCAGCAGATAGGTCATCACTACTGCAGTTCTCTGCCCCAGGTGCTACAGCAGCAGTTTCAATAATATCTATTATTTGCTGCAACAGAGACTTTTCTTCATTCTCATTGCATGTGCATTCGGTAACCAAAAACTTATCATCTGCACTCTCTTCATGTGACTCTTTTTGGTAAGGTCTTTCTGGAATTTGCTGTAGAATTAGTTCTTTGACACGCGCTCTCTCTTCATCAGTTAGCATAAACCTATCAGGTTGAATTTCTCGAGAAAGACTGGGAGAAAAGGAAGAAGCATGAAGAGGGGCATTGCTGTTAGAGGAGACTGATGTCCTGGCTTGATTATAACACCATGAAGCATACAAAATCCATGACTTTCCCATCATTGGACAAAGAAGTGTTGATGACTTTCTAGCAATACCCACAATCTTGTCTATGATAAGATTTAGTTTGGTTTTAGAGCCTTGATCTCCATCACAAAAGGCAAGTGTGTCATTGCTTGGAGAAGAAAGTTCACTCTTGTTAAAGACTGTTTGCATCTCATAAACAATATCCTCCAAGTTTTTATTTAAGCAATCCACTAGCAGCCAGTTTGAAAGTTTTAAGCACGCCTTGGCCCTCAAAACATTCTCTTGAGAAATCCATGCTGTATTTGAAGAAGAAACCAAGGAAGGATGCACAAAAGACCAAAGATTTTTATATGCATCTTCAAATTTGTTCTCAACTCGCATGAGTAGAATGTTCTCATATTCTAAACTGGAAATGAAATAATCACGAGAACTTTCTTTTGAGCATAATAAGGCATGGTCTTTGAGGTAGTTGATGAGACGGGTGGCTAGCATTAAGTTCCTCTGCTTCCGTGCTAAAATCACCAAATTCTTACAGAATTCGAGAGTTACAGGAGAATCTGGGTTTGTATTCTTAAAAACACGCAGAACTTTAATCCACAAACTGCAGTCCTGATGGACTTGGTTACAAGGAAACTGCATGGTTTGGATATATGAGCTTAACAACGATGGGAAGTGCTTGCCCTGGCTGTCTCCAAGCTTGCAACCCTCCTCAAATGCAGAAACACAATACAACAGATTGACAATTGGTGCTGACTCTACCAGGTCATCAAGTGGTAAAACAGACACGATCTCTTCCAACATTAATTTGGCCTTTTGCAACTCATGGGGCACTTTTTCCAGCTTCCTCTCATTGTGGTGAAGCATTGCTTGCAAAAGCATTTGTTCACTTCTTTGCAAAGCCAGCTTGGGATCAAGTGTAAGTTCATTGCTACTTTTCGGGGTCAAATCAAGGTATGACCAAGCTCCCTGGAAATCGCCCTCATCAAAACGAGCCAAGGCTTGAATTGAATTTAATTCATTACCTGTGGTAGTCAAAGCACCAGAGTAGCTCTTCCCAGAATACTTTGCACGAATATTTTGCAGCTCTAGCAGCCAAGAATCCAGAGATTTCCAATCAGAAATAGATGTATAACTCTCGATTATACGTGCAATGGCATACTGTACACCATCAGAACCCATAGAAGTGAGTGATTCTTCGGTCTGCAACGAATTAATGAAGTGAGCGGCTGCCTTTTCATGCTGGCCTTGTGCCTGGTAAACAAGTCCAGTGATCCATGAAAAGTGCCTCCAGTTTTTATTATCAACTGAATCTTCATAATCATCAGCAAACAAGGGAGAGAATACTGTTGTTGCCCATTTTTGCAACCCAACCAAGGCTTCTGTTTCATACATCTTACACAAAGCTAGAGCCAGGTTCCGTGTAATTCTCAAAATATCTCCAGCATATCTGCCTCTAATATTCTGCATATTTTCACTCACCTGGACTCTAGACTTATCATTCATTGCAGAAGCCACAATGTTGCTGATATCCTGCAGACGTACCATGCAGTATTGAATCGTAGCATCATGACATTGGATTGCAATTCCAGCATCCATCATTGGCTCACTTATTCGTGCAAACCACTCCTCGCAAACTTTTTTATTAGCCCTGAAAAACAATGAGCTGCTCTGCGAGGTGGATGGTAAGACCATTGACCCTTCATATGCATTATATACATTTTTCTTCAAGGCCTCGACAAATTCTAGTAACAATCTCATTGGAAGTAAATGAGCATAAGAACCTATTATATTTAAAGCCCCATCATTCTGTGATGTCTCCAGCTGTAACAAATGAGAAATGTCAAGAAGCATGCGCTCCAAGGCAGCAAAAGTTTGGGTTGGCCCGCCAAGATTTGTTCGGAGACGAGTAGTAATGCAAAATCTAGCTGCTTCATGCACAGCCCACCAAGCACCAGCAAGAAGATTAACAGAACAAATTCTTTCAAGAATGTCTTCTTCAACTTTAAAGTCCCACCATAGGCCATTAGCATCACTATTTTCTCCTTCCTCTGCCTTAATGTATGGGTGGTGCTTTTTGTTCCGAGAAGTAAGAATAAGCCGTTGGATCCAAGAAGACAGGGACACTTTCCATCTCTGTGAAATATAACTCAAGATAGAAACAAGTTGCTGTGAGTGAAATTGCTGAGGCAGTTTCTTCAGGGCAAAAACTTGCTTCCAATGCAAGAAAGATCTATTTTCCAATGCAGGAAGCTGAGACTGCGCAGTTCCACATCCACAAAGACCACTGACATAAAGTGATGTGGGTAAGACATGAGAAAGCAACTTAAGATATGCATCTTTTATCTCCTTTTCTGGATCACCAAGTTTATCGAGGATTGCTTCGGAAATAATGGCAAAGTGCATGGGATGGATAATTTTTGCTCTCAGAAGCATCTCAATAACTGTTGCCACAAGATATCTAACTTCCGGTTCCCTATCTGAAGCAGCAACCAAAATTGACAATAGCAAAGCCTCAGTAATTTTCCAGCAAGCAACTACTTGACAAGGGTATATTGGAGCCTTTACATTTTCATATATGTCAATAACATTTTCACAAAATTTGTGCATCCATTTTAGGGCTTCTACTTTGACGGCCAAAGGAGAAGAAATATTAAGAGCTCTGATAAGTAGGTTGGAGTACCTCCTCAAGTGGCCAAGAACCTTCACTGGATATGGAACTCTGACATTCTCCTCCTCCCCATATGTCCCAGATAATGTGTCATGAGAACTCATTACAATATTCTGTTTACTTATGGAGCACTTGCCCATGAAGTCAATAGCCGCAAGCCTCTCCAATGTTCTTAAAAGTGTCACTTGCAAATTTACACTGCTTGGGATTGGAAGAGTAAAAGGATCAAACTTGTCAATTAAAAATGGTAACAACTTTTCTGCTCTGCCAACAAACCAAGTATCAGCTTCTTCTTGCCCAGTGAAACTATTATCTCCTCCTAAAGAAACACAGCTTAAGAGTACTTGCAAGTCAAACTTAATTAGAACGGCCAGTTCAGATTTAGAATAACATCTAGAAGCTAATCTCATTTCAAGCCCATCCCCCCTGCATGAATTGTTTTCAAGGCTGATCTTCAATAACTGTAACTCCTTGATTATAGAATCAATGGTTTTCTCAACAACATCCTTTTTCCTATGTTGAAGTAAAAAGATATATGTAGCTGCAGCACTTCCAGTCACAAGGTGATTTGGATGTAAACGGAGCTGAGAGATGTGTTGATCAAATTGCAGTATCTTCTGCACAGACAATGGTGTAAGTCCAAGCTTTTGAAGTGACAACAGCTGCAGATTAGTTTTAAGAACACCATGAACCTGGAAGGAAGAAATTTTTTTTGTATGAACTTGATTTGCATTCTCCAATTCTAAACATTGGAACAGTATATCCACTGTAAGAGAGTAAAATGTAGAAAACCTTTCACCCAATATTTCTGCCAACAATGTCAAGCACCTCCAACAATCCTCAATCCATTCCGACCATCCAAATATCCTTCCAACCATAGACAAGCATCTTAGCAAAAGAGGCACCATTTGGGAAAGAGGTTCACTTATTTGTTCAAGAAAATTTATTTCCAGTAAACCAGATGCCAAGGATTTTAAAACTGTACAGAAGCAAGACAGCAGGGAAAGCAATCTTTTGAATTGTTGAGAAGTACCAGGACTTCCATCCTGGAGTAATGAATCCATGTCACCTAAAAACTTTGAAAGCAACCCTAAAGAAAATTGCATATTATTTACCCAGTGTTTCTGGAACTGTAAGAAACTATCCATAATAACATGCTTATCAGATTCAACAACATCTGGAATCATTGCCCACCCGAGAAGTAGATCAACAATATCCATGAAGTGAGGTTGGAAGACTCTGATAAACTTCAACGAAATCAATGTTAATACACCAAGAATCCGGGGCAATACACTCATGGAAGTTCTCTCATCCTCAAGAAGTTCCTGACACGCTTTAAGAATTGGCAAAGCATATCTCTCAACAGCTCCAACCTCTCCAACATTAAGAAACTCATGAAGGCTCTCCAGAGCTAGTTCTGAAGTGCCATTGCTAGTATTGGTAAGAGAAGGCAATGACCAACCAATGAAACGATCAATCAAACTTCCAAGTAAGACATGGTTCTGCCTTCCCTTTGAGGATATCAAGAATGAACTTAACACGGAACACAAAGCACCATATGCTGCTGCAGCAGCATGACGCACAGAATACAATCTGCAGGACGAATCCAAATGAATAAATCAGTCACATAAGCTATGAAATTACATTTAACAATAAGCACTTCAAATAACATATGTCAAATTCAGTAGCTTCAGTTAGAAAAAAGAAAGAACAATTGGGCTGAATGTACTTGAGTTTGCACAACAACAAAAAAAAAAAAGAAAAAACATAAGAGGGGGGATCGCATGTGCACACTTCAAATGAAATATGTAAAATTCGGCAGCTGCAGTCTCCGGACTGATACTATCAACAGACACAAGCCAAATGCACAGATTTGCCTAAAAACTTGATAATTATTTAAACACAATGAGCATGACAAACAAACCAAATTATACACGTACGGCAATTTACAACTAAAAATCTACCAATACATGACAAAATCAAGAGATGTAGAGAACAATTACTTATCCGATAGAAGTTGAGAGAAGCCCTGAGCTAGGAAGGAAGCAGAATGCGCAACTAGGACTGAGTTTAGAGGGTAAAGTATGGCGCGGTGAAGAGAGGTGAGGGCTGCAAGGCGCGACGATTCGTCTTCCTCAGAAGGCGGTGAGACAGAGACGGCAGAAGAAGCCGAAGAAGAAGTAACCGCCGTTTTGGTGGAGTCGTCCTTGGGCAGCGCCGCGGTAAGGAGCGCCGCTAGTTGCTGCTGTTGGTGGTGGAGGCCTTGCATCTTCTCTCCACCGCATTTCTTTTCTATCTCTCTCTACTTCTCCTTTGAATAGAACAGCATCACTTCCGTCTGCCGTCGCCGCGCCGGAGCAACAAGAAATTCGAAGACTTGTCTTTATTTTCCCTCTTTTCCTAATTATTTCGGAGTTGTAAACCTTTTACCCCTTGCAATTTTGCACGGGCAGTGTTTACTAAAATACTTTATTAGTTCCAGTTGAAGCTGCTGTTTAAGCAGCCGTTAAAATCCTATTCAGCCCAACGGAACTCTGTAAAGCAGGAAGCCCAACAAACATAGTAATAATCGAGCCCAGTAACTTTTTTCTTAAGAACCCAGTACTAATGAGGATTCGGCAAATCTCATCGTAATCCAACTAAAAAAAAAAATTGTATTGATGCAGAATTGATAGAGGAATTGATGCACAATAAAATAAAAAATCAGTCTCCTATTAAACCGTCTAAATCATTTAGGGAGTTTGAGTTTAAGATCTATGACAGCGAATGTCGTACCACTAATACTTAATGTTTCTCGTACAAATCCTACGATATTTTGAAATTTTATAGCTTGAAGCCTGACTTTGTGCTTCATTGTCTTATAATTTCAATGATATTCATCAAGAGGAAATCTGCACAGGATAAAGATTCACAGATACTAAAAGATGTTAGCAAAACATATTAGATAGCACAAATTAAATGTTAAGCAAGAAGTGCGTTTTACTTAACATAAAAATCATCCTATGTGTTTCAAATTTAGTATAAACAAATAAATTTCATCAGAAAGGAAAACCTCTCAAAATCAAGTGTCTTAGTAAAAATATCAGTAAAATATTAAACGTTTATCTATCAACTTGATATACATACGCGTACGAGACTTCCACATAATGTAGTTATCATTATTGTTTTCCAAGGTGGGTGGACAAGCAGCAACATCCATAGCAGTAAAATCAGCACACAGGAATCGAAAACTTAGTGAATTAAGTTGTCGGCTCTTGATGCCACTTGTTGGAAATTGGATCCGGATTTTTGCGCTAAATTTGCTGCAACAAGAAAAACTCGTCTGTCTAATATTAGATATTGTTCAGAATGTTGACAACGTTCAGAACAATGCGACAGCAGAAACAATAAAACCGACAGCAAAAAAAAAACACACACACACACACAAAAATTAATTTTTTTCACAAGTTTCTTTCAAAACTTGTGAGTGCCTTAGGCAAAAATATGTATTGACAGTACAATACAGAGGTGCTACAGCGACACACTTCGTAGGACCGGACTCCTCCTCAAGGTTGAACCTCCACAAACCAACAAAAGCTTTCAGACTAAGTGTTGGACAAACAACTATCCTAACTAATATCTTTTGTGAGTTAAACCTCACATAAGCTAATCTCACTACACGAGAGTATCTATTCTAGTATAATGGTGACTAAGAACTAAGAACAAAATGTGTGCAGCCCTTGGACTTGAATTTTTGTAGTACAACATTATGTCCTAGCAGAAGAGAATTTATGTTGCAGCTTTAAATGTTTCTGTCACCCCACTTTTCCCACTTCCAAAAATGTTGTTCGTGTGAAGAGCAATTATTCATTCATTATCTCCACTCCCAGCAGCATGATCTCCGTGACTTCTAGTCCACTTTGAGAAGCCACGTTGATATCTTATTTCCAACATATAATATGATAATATATCTGCACACGGAAATAAGAAAATAAAGGAACAAAAACGTTTCCTAAAAATAGGGAATGTTATTGAATGAACCTGAACAGAAAGAAGACCACATGCATAATATATTTAGTTAGGATAAGATCTAAAAATTATGAAACCAAATCTTATCTTAATCTTATTATAAATCAAATTGTAATATATACTTAATTAATTAATTTCGAAAAATATTGGATGATAAAGATTAAAATAATATTTACAATTAAATTTTATAGACATAAATGAAGTTAGTTATGACGACTACAATATTGCACAGAATGTGACAACATCTGCAACAACAACATTTTGCGCAGATTGTCTAACTTCATCATAATTGCTTTGGAGGGAGTTGTAAAGATCTCAAGTTCTCGAAAGACCTGTAATGGGGGTTGTACGAAATCCGAGAGTAGGTTCAAAGTTCGAAGAAAGTTGTAAACAATAACGAACTCCAACGAGAGTTATTTCATGTCTTCAAAGTTTGAATAGAGTTATTAGTTTATCATGTTCTAAAATATCTCAACATACAATGTGCTTCTAAGGAATAGGAAAAGATCCGACAAGCTCTCAAAAGAGAGAATGAATCGATGCAACTCAAATACTATTGTGTTGATTTTTTTTAATCACATGATATTCATACCATAATAATACAATAAGATCAAGGATAATAGATGGAACGCGGTACTAATTTACGAAAATTCACACTGCAAATCTATTAGAGCGTCTCCAACTCCTCCGGTATTCTAGTGGCCACCGAGATTGTAGCGGCCGTCGCTGCTCCAGCGCCTCCCGCCGGACACCACCCCGCTCCGCTATATACCCTATACGTGAATAGTGCACCGCTAAATGTAGGGGCTAGTATTCACCGACGCTAAACCCTCTTTTTTTTTTCTTTTTCTTGTTATTTTAGACAATTTCTAGCATTGGACGGCGATGATGTTGTGAATATGGCCATGGATGAGGCGGACAAGGGGCTGAGAAGATAGAATTGAAAGAACATACGGCTGTAGAAGCGGCAACATGGGGGTTTCGCCTCTGCTTTCTTTCCCGTTTATCAAACCCTATTTTGTTTTTTTCTTTTCCTTATTTTATTTTTGATTTTCTTTCCCATTTTCCTTTATTATATTAGTCCTTTTCTATTTTATTTATTTTTTTAGAGGAGCCCTTTCCTATTTTAATCAAATTCGTTATATATAACTTTATACTTTCTGATTTTATGGAAATAATTAAGGCTTTAAAAAATATTTTTATTATACTAATATTTGAAGGAATGTTTTTCGTTTTTTTTTTGAATTTTTCGTTTCTTGTAATTGGGGCTTTAAAAAATATTTTGTGCTAAACACATACTCTTCATTCATTTTATTTTCAATTATGATGCATCAATTTAATTTTTTTATGTCATCTTTTATATTTTTAATATTTCCCTGATTTCTTTTTCTTATTTACTACTTTAATTAAATAAAATAAACAATTATTAATATTATTAATTATTGAATTTAAATAAGTAATTAACATTATTAATATTAAAAATAATGTGTGTATATATATACATATATCTAAATATATATATAATATAAAAAGTTGATAAATAAAAATCAAATGAATAGTAAGAGGAATCAAAATAGAATATTCTATTGTAGAGGAAAATTTA
Source organism: Ocimum tenuiflorum (assembly GCA_001278415.1). Lineage (NCBI taxonomy): Eukaryota > Viridiplantae > Streptophyta > Magnoliopsida > Lamiales > Lamiaceae > Ocimum > Ocimum tenuiflorum. The sequence goes on along the minus strand of AYJT01032537.1, from coordinate 703 downwards.
GAGTTGATAATTAGGGATGGATAGTAAAAAATTGAAAACTTGATTGAAAAATTAAATTAGAGTTGACTGGAAAATAAAGTTTGGGTTGGAGATGGTTAAGAGGCGTGGACTTCTACGGTGCAACGTCCGCAAAGTAACAATTCATTTTACAATATTTTGTTTTATCTTTTCTAAATAATTGGAGAAGGTAACGAGAAAATAATTGAGATAAATTATACCAGTAGCCTACAATACTATTGCATTGAACTAAAATTTTATATTTTATTAGTTACACGGGAGTATCTGATCGATTATTTTTCCTTTCTTTTGCAGTTGTAATTGATTAGTTTTTAACTATAACCAATTCTTAAAAGAAAGTATTCTATCTTCTACATTACAATTTCATTATAAAATTTATAAAGAAAAGATAAATACATAATGATACGAATATTCATTTCGGTTCGTAGTGCATAATTATATTATTAATTATATACTCTTACATCAAATCTGCATTTTTCTGTTTAAAGAGGTAGCTTTGACTATTAAAATTTTAAATTTGTTTAATTTAGTATCGAATTGATTTGCTTTTATCATTAAACCACTTATTTTTTGTAACATTAATAATTAAAAAATAATGTCTTTTGTATCAGAAAATTTAAATAATCGAATTTCTTTCATTCTTATGATATTTGCAAATGGTAAATCTAAACATAGGGATTCGTTG
>AYJT01032512.1:0-10092 GCA_001278415.1 Ocimum tenuiflorum | reverse complement strand
TCTTCTTCTTCTTCTTCTTCTTCTTCTCCTTCTTCTTCTTCTTCGTCTTCTAGTTGGAATTAAAACATAATATTATTTCAGATTTCTTTTTGTTGAATTACTTTAGATTTCTTAACTGGAAAGGAAATGAAAAGGATCTCTTGTTTTTGAATTTCGTGAGCTAAATATACGGAGCATCGGTAACGGCTGTGTTTTTCTCAACCAACTTATTTAATTCTACAAATAATGATTATAATATTGTTTTTCTTATAGGATGACTGTAGTGCTGTTCATCAGCAGCTTCCGACGTTAACTAAAAAGGTTGAAAATTTTCTTTTATGTTCACGGATTTATTTTCGGTCTTTTCTCTGCATTTTTAATTAATGAGGATAACTTCTTTGTTTTCTTTTCTTCTTAAATGCAGGATTGGTGACACATCTTTAATGGACGTGATTGACCAGAACTTGCAACCACTCACTCACTCCATAAAATGTGGGGATGCTCAAAATAATGCTAAAGCAATTTTTGGTCCCGATTAGTTAGTTGTTGTCAAGGTCTTTTAATAAATATTTTTCCTATATGAGATTTTATTTTCTGGGGATCAGAAGAGTTTTAATATATTTATTAGTATTATTATTATCTGGTTTTCATGTCACGAACGTTCTGTACCCAATCGTAAATCTATTTTGAATTCATTTATAGCATTCTCTCTATAGGATTTTTGTTTGAGTTGGGGAGGGGAGCAAGTGGTTTTAAAATAAAAATATTAACAATAAAAACTTATTACTTTTTATTAGGAATATCAAATGGGACAATCCATCGGTTTGGATCAATCAAATTGTACTATGATTTATTCAGTTCGGTTAATTCACACTTAATTTTTTACCCAAATCACAATTCTTTCATTTTTTTTAGTGTAGCCCTCCGGCTGAGAACTTTTTCCTTTGTAATTGATTCACATCAAACGAACTACAATGAATAAAAAAAAGAAAAAATATAGGGAAGGAAAAACAATAAATCAGAAAAGAATGACAACAAAAAAACGGAGGAAAAAAGATAAATTAAAAGAAAAGGAATAAAACATAAAATGAAAGTACCGGAAATTTAAAAAAAACGAGGAAAGGATTAAAACACAATCAAGGAAGGTAACTCAAAAAACTTGAAAATGAGGAGGAGGTAGTGTTGCCACCCGCCGATTCTGCGGTTTGAAAAACGTACAACTGGAATCAGCCCGTCTCAAGGGAGGTTAGAATTCCTGTCCTGGGTTCCGAATCGATGGTTTCGATTTTCATCAATTTGGTATGATTTTATCCGGTTTTGGTTCAGAATTCACAATTTCTTTCTGCAAAAATTTGTTTTTTATTTTATTATACATATTACAATTTACATAATTATATGTAGCGTATTACATACATAAAAATTTAGAATGAAAATAATTAGATATAGACAAATTAAAAATTTACAAATGTACAAATATACAATTACAATTTTTTTAAGTTTTTACTATATTAAAATTACAATAAAACCATATACAGATGTCTCACGTAGACTCGAACCATTGACCTTTAAGATCAAGAAAAATGTGTTTACCCACTACACCCCGATATGATAGACTATACAATTACAAATTTACAATTGTAATTTGGCACTAAAAAATTTCTTTATCGAAAATTAATTTATGTAATTGGGAGGGGATTAAAATGAAAAGGCCTTGGACTTAATTTTTTTATCTTAAAATTAAATTGTCTTTTTATCCTTTAATTAATTAAGGGAATCACAACCCACGTGGTTTTCTTACTTCACTTACCCTATTGGTTCTAGTTTGGAATCAAAGTCGACATCGGTAAGGCCGTCGATATCTGCTGATATTGCACATTTCGTGTCAGTATCGTAAATGGTATTGGCTTCATGGTCAAGTGATTCCAATCATTCTCTTGAGTTTTCCTATGGGAGTTCATGGAATCGGAGTTGAGCACTTTAGATAAAGATGGCAAAAAGGCCGAATGGCTTTGTAATTTTCTAGAGGATATTTCATGTTGGAAGAAATTCATGCCACCAGTAATGATTCATTGTGACAAGCAACTTGTCATTGGCCGAATACAGAGCAACATGTATGATGGAAAGTCGAGACACATCCATCGCTGGCATAACACTGTTCGACAGTTGATTTCAGATGGGAACTCGCAGATCCACTAACCAAAGGGTTAAACTGGTATCAATTAAACAGATTGCAAGAGAGAATAGGGCTAAAATCCACATTCTAAGAATGATTATAGTGGGAATCCAACCACAATAAATGGAGATCCCACAAACATGGTTCAATGGGAAAATTGAAGATATATAATTGCGAGTAATCAACACTAAAGAAGATGTGTTCTTTTTCCTTTCGCTGTAGAGCATAGTAAGTGTTGAGACTTACGTGTGGTAGAAGTTAAGTCTTATGACTTTTCATGGTTCCTATTAATCTTGTGAAGGTGGAGTATAGCAGGATATTCGAACTAAAGAGTCGCTTATGTAAGTAAGAAGTGGGGCGCTTTGAATGAACACTTATGAAGGGGGTTTTCATGGCCAGTAATGAGAACAAACGTGAGAATGAACAAAAGATGAGATGTTATTGTCTCGGTATACGCCATGGAGGATTAGTTCAAGACATCATATTCACTAAGCTGCTTATGCATCTGATAACATTGTAAATGAAAGGTTCAAGACCACAAACTACCTGCCCTCAAGCAATAAAATCTCTTGAGGATTGCATTGCATTCTGCATTGGCTATTTTCACTCATGCAGGAAATTGTTGGAATTCGTGACCTCAAGAGGTTTTGTAGAAAATTCCAAAGGGCTATATATTTAATTCTTACAAAATTAAATAGCATAGAGTCGATCTATGTTTCGTGTAATGATCGTGATATATTTAATTCTTTTCAAAATCGAATTCCGATGAGTAAGAAATAATTATTCAAAGTTGGCATCTTGGTGTAGTAAATGATGATGTTGCGGGAAATGTATAGGAACACGTTAAATGAGATTAATTATCCCACATTAATTTCTTGTCAAATATAAGAAATGTTTATATTGAGATTAATCTTGCTATGAAAATATCAAGTATATCCATGGTAGCAATATGAGAATACCCATATGTGCGCGCCTCCGATTCCACCCGCCTCGCCTTGGCCTTCGATCGAGGTTGAGTGTCAAGCGCCTATGCCCAGTCCCAGTGTCGTGAGTAGGGCTGTAATTTCTGATGCTATCTGATAATCTGACACGACTCTGCACGTTACAAATTCATGTTCTTATCGTGTCGACCCATTAAGGACACGAAAAAATTGTGTCATGTTCGTGTTACCCGTTAAGAATTTAATATAAAATATATTATTATTTTATTTAATAAAATTAGGGTTAAGGGTGTTTAGGGCATCATATTTTGAGTTCACTTTTCACCATCGTTGCTCGCCGCCTCTAACTCCAAGTCCCAACTCCCAAATCCATCGTGCCACCTCCCACTAGTCTTCCCCGCGCCACAGTTGATGCCTCCCATTGTGCCCCCCCACCAATCTTCTTCTTACAGCTACCCATTACACACTCTATTGTCCAGTACTCCAGCTGGCCCATCGCGCTAGACGCCCACTCTAACCCCGCCACCGGCCCTGATGTCATGAGGTTTGTTCTTCTTCATCTAGTGTTGTTCTATTTTTGTTTTGTTTTATTTTTTTTTTCTTTTGCATGAAGTGTGATTTAGATTTCTATATTTTCTTCAGGAGCTTTAGTTTTTTTTAGAGATTTTTGGATCTTTTCTTCCTTTCATTGGTATCACAAAAGAATATTATGATGATCACAAAAGAATATTATGATGATCTCAAAAAATTGATGTTCAATTTTCTATGTTTCTGGATAGTGGTGGTTGGTGCAAATCCTCCTTGTCCTTTAAAATCTGGCTAAATGCACCAATGCATTTAATAGAGCACATTTGCATTCATATACAATTGCTTAAGAAATAAAATTTAGGCTTTTGCACACAATCACAGAGAGATTAATTATGTGTGTGTGTATATATCCCAGCAATTTACCAACATATTTTTTCATTGCTTTCTTATTCTTGTGAAACTTGGAAAACTGATGCTGCAAATTGTGAACTTCTCCCTATATTTCTTAGTTGTGATGTTTTATTGCAACAGCTTTTGTTGTGATACTTTTGCCTATTTGTTTTTATTTTAAAATCTTTCTACTCTTAAGTGTATTTAATTCAATCTTTAATTTTCAGATTTATGAATTCCAACATGGCAAGTATCAGCAATAGCATTGCGAAACTGAAAGCAACAATCGTAACGATGCTCTAAATGTGGAAGGACATTCAATTCCAAGTAACCAAAGCTTACCAACAAACGAAAACAAAGGTCAGATGTTTTGGATCATTTTAATGTTACTGCAACAACTTTTGATGGGGTGAAAACATGTCGCTGCAAATATTGTGGATAATATTTATTCGAAGGTTTCAAGTAAGCATGGAATTGGAAATTTGCAACATCATTTAACTAGTTGTCTATGAAAAGAAACACATGATTTTAGTCAGATGTTGTGATTTTAGTCAGATTTTGTCTGATTCTTACATATCTAAGTTTGATAATGAAATATTTAGAGAGTTGTTGACATCTGTTGTGATTAAGCATGATTTATCTTTTTCAATTTGTCGAATATGAGGGGATTAGAGTCATTTTTCAATCCCTTGAATGAGATGTGATACCAATCATTAGAAACACACTGCAATTTGATAACCTAAATATGTATGAAAGAGAGAAGTTAACGATTAAGTGTATCTTGAAAAATGCACCTGGTAGGATAAGCTTTACATCCAATTGTTGGAGCTCACTTACCACTGATGGTTATATTTCTCTCACGTGCCACTTTATTGACGATGAATGGGTTTTGCGAAAGAAGGTGTTAAACTTCTCTCTCATGCCAGCTTCCCACAGTGGCGTAGTACTTGCTAATAAGTTGTCACTTATGCTATTTGAATGAGGAATCAGGAACAAGATATCTTCCTTGACTTGGATAATGCATCCTCGAATAAGGTTTCTATTGACTTGCTTATATCACAATTGCTTTTGAATAATGCACACATATCCATTGTTGTGCACATATAATCAATTTAGTTGTGTAAGATGGTTTCAAAGATATTGATGAGGTTGTAGTAAAGATTCGTGATAGTGTCAAATATATGTGAATATCACAGATGAGAAAACAATGGTTTAAAGAATGTGTAAATAAAGTATCTTTGTGTGGTATGAGGGGGTTGGGGCAAGATATGTCTACTAGGTGGAATTCTACATTTCTGATGTTTGATAGTGTTTTATACTATAAGAAAGCTATAGTGAACTTTCAAATGACTGATCCCAACTGCAAGCATTGTCCTTCTACAGTTGAGTCGGAGAAAATAGAAAAGATTCGTGGTCTCTTGGGTGTTTTTTATAATGTGACTAATTTGTTTTCTGGAAGCAAGTACCCTACTTCAAACCTGTACTTTCGTCCAATATTCATGTGTTGTACTTTCTTGAAAAAGAGCGTGGATGACGAAAATGAATGGATAAAGAAAGTGGTTGCGATAATGCTTGGAAAATTTGAGAAGTATTGGGCAGATTTTAGTATGATTTTCACTATAGTAGCTATATTTGATCGTTGATATAAGCTTCGGTTTGTGGAATTCTCGTATAAGAAGCTTTATGGGCTTAGCTCTCGTCAGTTTTTGCAAGTCAAAGAAAAGTTAAATGTTCTCTTTAAAGAGTATCCTACGGTTTCTGCCGATTGTGAGAACGAGGTGGTTGCATCTACAAATGCAAAAGCTAGCTTCCCAAACAAAATGGAAAAGGAAATGATGGAGGTAAATTGTATTTTATACAATTGTAGTTGCTTCAATTCTATTTGTTTTTATTACATATTAATTATTTTGCTTTGTAGAAGTTTGCTGCTCTTGATCATGAGTTTGGACTGAGTCAACAAATATCTCAATTGGATCCTTACTTAAAAGAACCAAGGGTTGATATCATCAATAACCTAGATATTCTTGCTTACTGGAAAAGGATCCAGTACAAATATCCTCAAATGGTTGCAATGACACACGATGTTTTGAGTATCCCCATAACCATAGTGAGTTTAGAATCCGTGTTTAGTGTTAGTTCGAGAATTCTCGATCAATACCGTAGTTTCCTTAGTCCAAGCACCGTGGAAGCAATTATTTCGGCCACAGATTGGATCTTCGACAAAAAAAAAGTATTCAATTTTTTTCATTTATTAATCTTATACATATTGATGTTACTTGATTTCTTTTTTCATTATTCTTACTTTCAACTTGTAGGTTTTAATGAGGATGTATTGACAGACGGTTTAGTTGGTGAGATAGTAAATTTGAATATCGATAAAAGTACTCCAACTTCATCTGAAGGGTTGTCCTTGGCCTTATTTGTTGGCGAAGAATTGAATTTTATAATGTTTATGAGATTGATTGATGGATGTATTAAACTTTGTAGTTTTTGTAAGGTTGATTGGTTGATGATTCTGATGGATATTTGAACTTATAATTTGCAGTTGTAATGTTTTGTGAATGATTTTGAATAGTGATGTTTGCAATGTGCTCATTATATTGATGTAGTTTTGTTAGATTTTAATGTTGTTATTTTTTTATTCATATTTTTCTTAGATCCTTACCGTGTCAATCAGATCAGATCGTCATTGGATCGTTATTGTATTAATCTTATCAAATAGTCATCGGGTCGTTATCGGATCAGGTCGTCTCAGATCACTATCGTGTTATAAGATCGTGTTCTTATCAGATCATTATCGTATTTGTGTCGTGTTACTGTTTAGGCCTTAACGGATTGTGTCGAGTATATCCTTAATGTGTTGTGTTTCTGTCGGGCCTTAAAAGTTCGTGTCACTAACAGGTCGACACGATAATGACCGGACATGCACGAATTGCCACCCCTAGCCGTGAGCCGTGGTCGTGGCCTTGGCATTGAATTTTGGCAATTGATCTTTGGAGCTGGACTTGGGCTCGAGTATTATACTTTTTTTACCACATATCAATTGCATTTGAGGCCATGAAGTATGAGCAGGTCGGCGAGTCGTCCAGTCATGCTGATGTGTGCCGCTATGATTTGGCAAGTGGTGCGTATGTGTTTTAGACGTTACAAACGTGTGGCGCACGTAGGTGAATGTTTCGCATGCATCGGGCGGAACGTTCAGTCTCCACCATCATGTCGGTTAGGTGGTAACCGACCAAAATAGAAAGCTTGTAGTATATGGCAGCCGCTCTCACTAGTGGAACATGCATTGTTTCACTATTATATTTCTCTCTGCATACAAACACTATGCAACTTAGCTCTTGTCTTCTTCTAGTTTATTGGAGCCTTCATGTCTTTGTGGTACTGTTACCACAAGGACGAAGCCATTTTAACTTTAGCAACAGAACGCTAGATCCGTGAGCACTATCGGAGCATATTATGTGTTGTGATATCTACTCGACTTGACTTGCTTACTATTTTCTTCTCTGCACTTTCTTTCAACATTGTATTCTATTTTCCGATGTATTCTTATAATCTATCTCTACAGATCTTCTACAAAATAACATCATAAACTCTTAAGTTTTTAATAATATTTAGTTTGGCTTTTAAAAAAAGAGAGTGGGAGAAACCTTAGTGGTAGATGAGAGATCATGCAAAACCTTCACTAGAAAATGAAAATATACATAATAACCTAACTAATCCGGATTTATTTAAATGGCAAGTAGATAATATAAATAAGGAGCTCACATCTCACACGTAATCCTGCTGCGTAAGATGGTTTATTTATTCATCTTTAGGGGAATCCTGCTTAAGAAAGTTGACATTGGAAAACTTTTAACATATTCATTATACATAAAGATACACATTTGCAGATATATATGTAGGGTCGTGATTACGTGATAACTCATCTTGGTGAAATATCTAATATCCGTGCATGTTTTATCGTGTGTTGTGCAGTTTTGTATTACGAGTGGTGCATTGTTGTATAAATTCAAAACTTATGGCACAAAAATGCACAATCCAAAATATGCACCACTCATACTACAAAGATGCACAACTCATACATAATCATGCACGGTTATTAGATATTTCACCAATATGAGTTATTATTTAAATATAAACCTATATATGTATATGTATATGTATATATAGGTGTTGAATTAATCTGATACAGATCTAGTCCACCACCTCAATGGCCGCCTCTTCCAAACTCCATGCCTTCTGGAACCATCCCGCCGGCCCTAAAACCAGTACACCTCTCTGTCTCTCGCGCTCTCTCTCACACACACAAGAAAGGGTTATATTATTAAAACATGAAATAATTGAAGTGAATTTTGCAGTTCACTTCTGGGCTCCAACGTTTAAATGGGGGTTAACCATAGCGAACGTTTCCGATTTCGCAAAGCCACCTGAAATCCTCTCGTATCCTCAACAAATAGGTTTGTATACATACGTGTTAAAATTCAATCAAGTCTTATGAGATATAAGACTTGATTGAATTTTAACACACGTGTGTTTTATATATAATTATTGAGAGATGATCGACTTCATAAAATGTCTAATTGATACAATATTGGTCCGATAAAAGAGTCGTTTATTTTTGTAATTAGATGGGAATGGAAATCCATTAGGCTAAGTTGATGTCTGGTGTTTTTGAAAGATCGATTGTGATTTGTGGCAAAGCTCAATTCTTACATTTTCTGCACACACACACACACATATATATATATATATATATATACACACAATGGTATTTTATGGTAGATGAATGATATCTAAACTAAATAGCAATTTTGGAATCGAACAAAACAGAAACATTTCCAAAAAACTAAAAACCATGTTTTTTCAATAACTTTTTTGTTTGGAGATATTAATAAAAATGTGGTCAATATTCTCTAATTTCTAAAGTTTCTTAGTTTCTTCAGTGTGCGTTTTTCGGTCCCTGAAGTAACTATGTTTAGCTTGATTTGAACAGAAATTATCCCCATGTTTTGAATTGGGAAATGCATATATAGATGTACATATGTGTGTGTGTGTATATATATAGACATGATTCTCATAAGGAATTATTCCAGGTTCATTAATTAATCGAACAAAATTACGAACTATTACTTAGTAATCGGTTCCCAGGCCGTGTGCGTATACACAAAACGACTTCAGATTATCAATCTACAAAGGCGTGTAGTGTTTTTTTATTTTTTTTTTGAATTCATTGATGTAAGAATTGTATGTTTCTGTGCAGCTATCGCTGCTTCTGGACTCATATGGGCTCGCTACAGCACAATAGTTACGCCGGTGAACATCATCAATACCATCTCATAAGCTATAATTTAACTATTCTAATAATATTCGCTCCACTAAAACTGTTCTAATAGAAAATGCATGCTTAACTCTCAATTTCAATTCCTTCCAAAAAACTCCCATTTTAAATTTACAATTCTATTTATTTTTATTGTAGACTTTACCTTGTCGCTTTTGTTCAATTTAATACATAATTATTGTAGTAAAGAAAAAGACATATAGATAAGTGTTGGCAATAAAAAATTTTAATGATGTCACAATATGAAAAAGAAAATATGTGAATGTTGATTCGTTCATAAAAAGATAAAACTTCTTCCACTGTCTATTTGTATTGTAAAAGATAATTGAATTAAGCTGACGATTTAGGCTGTAAAAAATACTTGACGATTCTATAAAAATTTAATATTTTTATTTATAGTTTTTAATACGTTACACATAATATTTTATCACTATATTTAGTTGGGCATGTCAGCTATAGATTTGTGCATCTGTCACTGTATATTAGCTATCATTTCTGATTCGCAAACAATAGTTAATATCATTTGTCATTCGTAAAATAGAAGTCATTCATTCATACATAGGAAATTGATTTAGCACTTTAGACTATTGTGTTTGAGCATATCAAAAAGTAAAGAAACATGAAAGCAGCTATGCCGTACTTGGACCTTCTCCCAAAGAATGTCAAATTGGTGCAAGAATTAAATCCATGAAAAAAAAAAATGAGAATGCCATGTTCGGATTTAAAATTTTAAGGAGAAA
>AYJT01032495.1:0-14591 GCA_001278415.1 Ocimum tenuiflorum | reverse complement strand
AATAGTAGTAGTAGTAGTAGTAGTAGTAGTAGTAGTATTTCACCCCATGCGATGCGTGAGAACATAATTATATACATTTTGAAGTATATTTGAATTTAACATGTTAATTTATAATTAAAGAAATCATATGCACGATTATAAGAATCAAATTGAAAAAACACTCCAATTGAGGACAAAATAAAATCTTAAATTAATATCTAACGAAATAAATAGACATAAGAAAATAATATCAAACAATTATATTGAATTGAACTTGTAACTAAATCAATGAATTTTCTAAAAGAATAGCTCTTTCTCATACTAAGAAAGAGACAAAGAGCATGGATAGTCATTGGAAATTAGGGTACCGAAATTATCTTATATATTTTAAAAGTCAGCCACCTTAGCTTTAGGATCACTGGCTACTGAAACAATCTGTCGACCATTAAATACATCATTATACGTAAAATTTTAGACACTTAAAGAGAATTATGGTGAACCTGTCATACATGAGTGTTCTTTCTCACTTGAAAAGGTGGGGATTTGCTACTGTGCGCCTCATCCACCATGCATTGATATTTTTTCCTTGTTCATTTTTTTACTATTAAATTTCTGTGTAAGATTTGATCATATTGTACTTAACAAAGAATCTATTTTCCGATTGCACTCCTTCACTTTCTTGACTTTGATTTACCACTTGAATTACTCATAGAGCAAAGTGCTCTACTCATTTTCTGAACAAATGTCAAAAAATAGAATTCATGACAAAATAAGGGAAGTGTACAACTTCTAACCAAGACATAAAAAGATCAACTGATACATTGAAATGGTCTATAAGAAGAGCATTCACTTGCCAAACAAAGCAAAACACACCAAATGTATTTTATGCTAGTTGTCTCATAGCTCAATGCCACTAGATGACTGGATTCTAGTAGTCTTTTATGTTATTATCACCCCATTGCTTCACCAAGCCTTCATAGATGAATATAGTATTTGAGTACTCTTCCATCTTTTGAGTCCCTTCAATGATAACTTTCAAGATTGATGCTCAGTTTTCAACTCTTATCCTCACAATTTTAGAAGATTCAGCTAGCAAGATATTTTTAATAAAAATATGGTTGGGGTTATATTGATATTTCATAAAATATCAAATTTGAGTGATTTTTACTCTAGGCATAGTAATTATATACTCGATTTACTTGATAAAATGAAACTAAGCATATTCATGTAGCAACTAATAGCAGCCATACATATTGAATATCCTGGTGTAACAAATTACACAATGAAATATTATTTTATTTTGGCAAAAATTTATATTAGATCACTTAAATAATTTAGACGGAGTTAAATAACCTACCTCCATAATCCAAATCCAAATTAATAAAGTAGGACTGAGTCAAATGAATAGATTGACTTGTTCAAATCATTTAAGCGGTCTACCAGGAAACTTCCTTGTACTTAAAACCATCCTCGTTTATGTGTCTCAAGTACGTTGTCTTTTGAGTTTATTCGTTTTCTTTTCTTTTATTTCTTTTCTGTTGATCACAAATCAGAGATAGTTGCTTTGCAGAAGCGTTAGTTTGATAAATACAGTTGCGGAAATAATAAGCCTAAATTTTATCTCAGCTGACTAGTTGACCAAGTAAGTCAACTGAGTCCATGATATGTGTTTGTTATCGAGTAGGTTCTAAGACTATTTGCAGTTATACTCTAGTAGCTGGGATTCAAACACTTAGACAAATATTTAAATGAAAGCTACAAATGACACAAGATACCATAGAGGTTCGGATATGAAAAATCCTACATCCTCTCTTTTTTCACAAGAAGGGAATCCACTAATTCTTATTGTACACGGTGTTTGAACAAGGGTTACAACTTAGATTCTTCTGAAACGGAGAGCTTCCACTGCTTTCGATCGTAGACACGGCTGATCTTCGAAGCTTTACTGGAATCCGCTTCCAAGGCATCTTTGATCGGCAGGTGAAGTTTTAAGTTCTCTTCAAGAACTTGGATCGATTGACGGGTGTTGTTCTCAGAAAAAAATCTGAGAACTATCTCGAAATCCTCGGCTGTAAATAGCTTTCAGATCTTCGGTGAATCTCGAGTAAGAATACTCGGAAAGCCGAATGCTTCCAAGAGAAAGCTTGAGAGCAGATTGCTATGAGCGTATGAGCTTGTAAATTTTGTAACTCGTAACTTTCTCTCTTCTGATGACTCCTCTATTTATAGGTGAGGGATTTGAATAGTATCCGTTGTCTCACAACGGACAAATCCCTCAAAATCTGCGTTTGAAGATAGTGATGTTGTTGTACCTGTGGCAGGCTTTATAAGTTCTTTAGTCGGTGGATATTTAGCGGAGGTTATTATCCGCTGGATAATAACTGGGGACTTGCTACTTTTTAAGGTACATTTTGGTAAGTCATCTCTGTTGCATGTCTTGTCACTTCTGATATTCCTCTTTTGAATCTCAGTTACACTAGAAACAACTGGCCTTTTAAGGTTGACTGAGAATTTACTTAGTTCTATGGACCTTTTCTCCGAAGTGACAGTTAGCTTATTCGGTTGTCAGCTTTGGAGTCTTATTGTCTCTCTCTTTCAACTGGTTAGTTCATGATTGGACTGTCAACTATGGTTATTGCAACCGATCAATCAGTTGTGGTCTTTAAACTCCCAGCTAAAGGAGTCGGCAATGGTCTCTCACAGCTGTGTGAACATAGTTGTGGTCTGCGCTTAGAACTTGATATTCATAAACTATAGGTATTGAAGTCTTCCAGCTCCAGCTCTTCGCGAACCTATGCTATTACAAATTCAATCCTATACAGATTACAATCTAAGATCAGTTCTGCACTAATATTGCATAAATGGTGTTTGACATCAATCAAAATACAAATATTCCTAACAATTTTCCCCTTTTTGATGATGTCAAAACCATATGCGGCTGGAAGAAGTGAAGGAAGTTACAACTTATTTTCCCCTTAACATATTCTTCCTTATCTAGTTGTTTTTCTTTACATTCCCAGAAAAAATATAAGTGTTTAAATAACTTGTTCAAAATTTTCAGTGAATTGGAATGTAAGAAAATTATTGTAGCTGACAACTGATCGCATTTAACTATGCTTACCCAGTTGCGGCTATTTAATCATTAAAGTTCTTTGAGACAACTAGGTATTCTCATTCAAAGAGTGTTGATAGCCAGTTTAATATATATATATATATCTGTTTAGTTTACATTGTACATCGAGAGATAAGAGATGAGAAGTGCAGAGTGCAACGTAAAAAAAATAAAACTGACTTTACTATTCTTCAGCTGTGTCCCCTTCCTTCTGTCTTTTTGCTGCCTTCTTAGCTGCTTTGGCAGCTCTCTTACTTTTTCTTTTCTCTTCGGCTGCCTTCAGCTTCTCATATTCTTCCTTATCTTTCTGCAGCCGCCATTCTTCTCCATTTTTGACAGAATCAGAAAGGGCGCTGATGCTCTGGCTAATGACTTGAAGGCTTGAAGACATAGATTGCTGCACGGTAGCCATTACCTGATGAATAAGCATGGAGTCCGGGGTTGGTTGTACAGAAGCAGTTAAGAAAGTAAAAAGGTGTCCTCGAGAACCAGCTTCATGAGATAGTGCAAGGTCAATACTAGAAGCTGGCTGTTGGACAGTGGTGGGAGCATATCCAGGAAAGAGGACAATCTGCATGTCTGAGGGGTCCTGTTCTGGAAGATATGCTGCAGGGACTTGCTGTAGAGTCATGCAGGAATGATAACTTTCTGAGGAGGAGCAGTTATAGCAGGAGTAAAGGTTGACTGGGGCTGGAAGGAAGAAGCAATTGAGGATGGGTCCCTTGGCAGATCGACACTAGAGGATGAGGGACTAGCTGGGGGTGCTTCTTCAATGGGCAATTCTTCGCCCTCATTCAAGTCTGGTAAACCAGACTAGGTCACCTCAGCAGATTCAGGTTCGGAGGGAGGAGGGACATCTTCAGCCTAAGCTTCTTGGACTGGGCTCATTGGAGGCATCTCAATGTCAGCTTGCTAATCGGGCTGAGAGGCCTCATCGGATCAGCTAGTCTCAGCTCCATCTCTTTATTCCTCCAGAGTGGGGGACTTGGCAGCTTGCTCAACATCAGCTGCTTAGTCTCCCTTAGAAGTTGTGTTTGAATGCTGAGAGAAGGTTAGATGTTGGAGAGCAGCTGGGTCTTCCGGAGTGAACGGAGGCTGAGTCTTAGTCTGTTCATGGACTGGGCTGGATTTGCCTGGGTTGAAGACAGTTTGTGTAGGAGATTGGATTTGCAATCCTTGAGTAGAGCTGGGCACGATTCCAGCTTGTTGTGCAGGTGTTAGATCTTCTGAGCCAGTTGTCAAACGACGGAAGATGATAACATTGATACGCTCATGTAGTTCCCCCTTCTTTAATGGCCTGTTCTAATCATGGCCAATCCAGCTGCGCATCCACAACTCCTCATTCCTCCAAAATGTGAGCCCTATTCTTGCTAGCAGGATCATCATCTCCTCGCAGTCGACCGAGTAGCGCCAATAGAAGTACCTTGTTGCCCTGATGGCTTCACGCTAGGTCAGTTGGACAAGGGGATGGTTGTCTCCATCCAACTCCTTAATCACGAACTCCAATCGGAAGTGAGAGCTTCCTTTTATCATATTCTCAGTATTCGTGCTCCACTCAATGATGACAGCATTGATTGTGGAGGATGTGCGGAGAGGGCGACACCAATCAACAAGCCTCTCGCACTTGAAGGTAGAATTTGGTAGGTTAGTGGTCAGAATGATGACCTGGGCTTCAGTGCAAGTCTTAGCCTTGAATAAGTTGTCCCTCGAGTCCGATGGATGGTGGGGAATGTCACTGAGACGGCTGGTCTGTCATCTCTGACCAGCTGTAGTGAAAGGACCTTCAAGAAGGAAGTCCAGTTAAGAATCTGAGCTGCTGGAGGAGGATACGATCTGTTGAGTTGCCTTGCGGGCAGCTGGCTCTTAGATGACAAACCCCTTGGCTCCTTGGGGTTCATCCTAAAAAATGATTTTTCTTAGCAATCGACTTCCTAGCTGCTGGCTTCTTCTCCTTCTTTGCAACCAGAGCTGCTTCCTCGGGTGTCAGAGTTACTAGGGATCTCTTCTTGGCAGGGGGTTGATGCACCCCTACCACTCACTCTCCACTCTCCCTGGAGCACTTCCTCCAGCTCCTTGAATGTATCAACCTCAGTTGCCTTCTTCGCAACTGCCTCAACTTTCGTTCTCTAGGAGCTGGCTTCAGATTCAGCCACGGTGGCCACCATCTGGCCTGCATCATGGCTGGGAGGAGGATCGTACTCTGCGTCAAAAGTTATTTGTACAACTAGCTTCTGCGCCCGTTTTACTTTGTAGTCTTGGTCGGCTTCTCCTTGGACGATGGGGCGATGAAGTCGAACATCCCCAGTTCTTCTCTCGGTCCCACAGCCAGCATGACCGTTTCAAGAATGTGGCTGACAATGTGTTTCCTCTGGCTTCGTGTAGTCACCCAGGTAGGTAGGAATGTAGATACCTTCCTGAGATAACCCGAAGTGCTGGGCAAGGAACGCTGGAGAGATAGTGATTTTGGTTCCATAGACCTTCGTCACGAAGGAGTGAGAGTCCTCAAGTATAACAACTCTCTTGTAGAACTCGGCTACAAGGTCAGGATAAAATCAGCATCGGGTAGAAGTCACGAACTGAAACCCTGGACTTCTGAAGATTCCTTTGAAGATGCTCAACCGGTTCTGGGTAGTATGCATATTGCTTCTTGAGCAGAGGCAGATTAAGAATCTTGTTTTTCTCGATCTGCATCCACTTCTTCTCGGCATTTGTCAGCTCCCTAGTGCCTGATTTAGAAATGGAGGCTAGAGTGGCAAGGGAAATAGCTTTGGAAATGTTTACTGCTGATTGGTCGGTTGTGATGGAAGCCATTGAAGAATATTTGAAGGTTTCAAGGTAGGGTTTTAATGGTGGTTTAGGAATTTCTATAAAATGATGGTTATGACTGCAGAGGATCGAAAAATATGATCATGCATGTTAATCTTCCTTTTATAGCAAGGTTTGAATCGACCAACGGCTGGGATTCAAACTATAGAGGAGGATTGAACGGATAGGATTGACCGGCTAAGGTCATGTGAGAGGGCGGTTCCAGGCATGTTGGATCGTGTCTGCCACTTTCCACGTGGTAGATTCATACTGGATCTCCACTTTGGCTGGTCATAGTCGCATTTAATGTGTATTAATGGCAATCGAATTTTGAAATTAATAACATAAGGTCGAACGACATTAATGCCCTTCAACATATAATCTCCCTGAATTAATGACTTTAATGACTAAGAGCTTGGACTCATTTCCTCTAGATTTGACTTAATAAAACTTTCAAAATTTTACACACAGTTGAGAGACTCAGCTGTCATCCCACTAAGTAACTGACAACTAATTAGTTATTAGGCGTCTCACTCAAAGTGATCATCCTAATAACCAATAGTATCCTCGGTTAGTACTTAGTTCACAGCTGAGAGCTTGGACTCAGCTAACTGATGAGAACTTGTCTTCAAAACATTTTATGATAACTGAGAGCTTGGACTTAGTTACCCTCCAGTTATAGATAGTATAACTGACAGCTGAGAGCTTGGACTCAGTTGTTCCTATACTTAAACACAAATTTACTCTTCTTTAGCTACCATGTCCAGCTCTAGTAACCCGAGCTGGGTACACAAATATTTCAATTTGGTCTCTTGAAGAGGCTTTGTGAAGATATCAACAAGTTGATCCTCAATCTTCACATATGCAATGGAGATAACTTTCTTCTCGACATGATCTCGGATGAAGTGATGTTGGATGTTGATATGCTTTCTTGAATGGTAAACTAGATTATGTGTGATGGCTATTGCGTTGTTGTTGTCACAAAAGATAGGGACAACGTCACTTGCAACTTTGTAATCCCTCAACTGTTGCTTGATTTGTAGCATATGGGCACAACAGCATCCAACAGCTACATACTCAGCTTCGGTAGTTGAAGCGGCAACTGAGTGTTATTTCTTGTTGAACCACGAGATTACTTTATGACCAAGGAATTGACAAGTTCCACTGGTGCTTTTCTTGTTGATTCTGAAACCTCCAAATCAGAATTCGAATAGTCTTTTAGATCCAAACCATCATATATAAGATACCAAAGTCCTAGGGTTTTAGTTCCCTTCAAATAATGGAGAATCCTTACAGCTGCATCCATGTGCGATTTCTTTGGATTGATTTGAAATCTCACACACACTCCGACTACATAGCTAATATCTAGACGATTGGCAGTCAGGTACAAAAGGGATCCTATAATTCCTTTGTAAGCTGTAGGATTCACCAATTCTCCATCTTCATCGAATGTCAGCTGGGCACTCATGCTCATTGGAATTCTAAGGGTCTTAGTCTTTCCTGGACAGAACTTCTTGATCAGCTCATAAGTGTATTTTTGCAAATTGATGAATATACCCTTGTGCATGTGCTTGACATGCATCCCTAGGAAGTTTGACATCCTTCCCATCATGCTCATCTGGAAGTTGTCTTGCATCAGCTGGGTAAACATCTCGCACAAAGCTGGATTTCTAGATCTGACGATGATATCATTGACATAGATCTGGACCAAAAGCATGTTCCCATCATCTTCAATGTGGAAGAGAGTCCTATCGATCTTTTTATTTTTAAATCCAATTTTCATCAAGAACTGGGACAGGGTCTCATACCTAGCTCTAGGAGCTTGCGTTAGACCATACAAGGCTTTCCGTAGCCTGTACACTTTGTCACCTTGCACGAACCCAAGTGGTTGTTCCACATAGACTTCTTCGGACAGCTCTCCATTAAGAAAAACACTCTTGACATCCATTTGATAGAGGATGAAGTTGTGGTTAGCTGCATAAGCTAGAAACAATCTGATAGCTTCTAATCTAGCAACTGGGGCAAGGGTCTTCTCATAATCTATTCCTTCGCACTACGCATATCCCTTTGCTACCAGTCAAGCTTTATTGTGGGTTACTATCCCATTTTCATCTCGTTTGTTTTTGAAAACCCACTTGGTACCGATTACTAGCTGATGGATTGGACAATCCACCAGGTACCAAACATTATTCCTGATGAACTCAACTAGTTTTTCTTGCATAGTTGTCCATTCGAATGAGGCTAGGGCTTTCTCTATCTGGGAAGGCTCTATCTAAGAAAAAAAAGCATGTAAAGAATGTTTTCCACGATCTTGTATGGACCAGATCGTCATCTAATATATCTTCAGTTGGATGATATCTTAGCCAGCGAGGTGGTTGGATCATTTCAACTGGAATGAGTTGGGCGTCGGAGGGATGAAGTAGAGCATTTGGGTCAAGAGTATCAGCTGCAAATGGAACGTCCACTAAGTTTTTGGATGAAATGAACTCTTCTGTCACAGTTCTTCCTTTAAGAACTGGGGTTTTAGTGGTTTCCTCCGTCACAATTCTTTCGCCTAGAGTTGGGGTTCCAGTGGTTGTCTCCATCTCAGTTCTTCAAGAGGTTCCGGTCATAATTTCCATCCCAACTGATGATCTAGCTGGTTCTTCAGCTAGGCTGGGTTGAACTAGAATTGAATTAACTGTTACGATGCTATCTTCAGTTACACCTTCAGTTGGATCTTGAATGTTTATTTCTTTTAAGGTCTCAGCGAAAACTTCTGCATCACTAACTTTCACAGCCGTTTGGGCTCCGGCTGAGAAAGTTGAGTCTTGAGCTGTGGTCCCGGAATATACCCTCATCAACTTTAGGTGAGAAGGTATTTAATTTGGACTTCCCATTGTTCTGAATATAACATGGAGAACCAAATGCACGTAGATGAATTAGAGAAGGCTAAAACCCTTGTACACCTCAAAGGGTGTTTTGTTGAGTCATAGGTTGATGGAACTGCTATTCTGAGTGTAGCAAGTTTTGTTGATAGCTTCAGCCCAGTAGCTTTATCCAATCTTGGCCTCAGATAGCATAGATCCCTTAGCTTCCTTCAGGGGTTCGCATCAACCTTCTCTCTGCAAGGTCATTCTGTTGCGGTGTGCTCGGAGCTGAATGCTCATGAATGCAAAAATCCATAATTGGACCATTGCAGAACTCCGTCCCATTGTCTGATCTGATCTTGATGAATTTGCAACTTTTCTCGATCTGAACCTTTAGGATCAGCTCTGGCAGCACCATCTTCACCTCAGCTTTGCTCGGTCGAATGCACCCAGGTATACCTTGAGAAGTTGTTAATCACCACCATGGCAAAGCTCTTCCCACCCATTGACTAGGAAGTAACTGGCCCGAACAAATTCTTGTGAAGAAACTCCAGAATTCCGGAACTGCTAGGGTCTACAGATTTTCCATTTAATGAAGTCTTTGTCTGCTTTCCTAGTTGATAAGTGCTGCACACTCCTTCCTTTTTCATGACCTCAGCTGGCAGCCCTTCGACCAAATTATGTTTTACAAGATAATTGATGATCTTGTAGTTGAGGTGATTAAGCTTCTTGTACCAAAGCCAGCTGGTCTCCGTCGAACTTCTTAAAACCAAACAAGAGTTGGGACTCCCGCTTTTCCACTCAACGATGTAAAGTCCTCATTTTCTGATGCCTTAGAGGATGATTTCCTTAGAGATGTGATTCTTGATCAGACACTCGTTCTTGGCGAATACCGTCTTGTATCCATGTTCTCCAAGTTGGCTGATGCTCACTAATTTGTGCTTGAAGTTTTCCATAAGCGAGACACCTTTGAGGGTTACTCCATTGATCTTCATTATCCCAGTTGCGACGATCTTTTTTCTGGAATTGTCCTCGAATATGACTAATGGCCCATTGATAGGCTTGATGTCTGACATGATATCCTTGATCCCAGTCATATGACCTGAGCAGCAGCTATCCAAGATCCACAACTTAGCTTCTTTTCTTTGCGGTTGGCTCTCTTCTTCTGTGACTTGTGGTCACAGAGAAGATGCTTAAGGTACCCGTTTTACTTCAGGTCCTGAGGGATCTGCAGGTTGATGAATCCTTTGGGATCCACACTTGCTTTATTTTAAGACCATTAACCTTTTAAGCAACTTGTTTCACTATCTTCCTTTTCATCCTTAAGTTATAATACACATGATTATGATTCTTTTTGTTAAACTATGCTCGTGTGTGGAAGTCATGTTTGAAAGCTTGGTTCCTAGCTAGAACTTGCTTCTTGACATAACCTCGATGACCTGACCCTAGGACAACTGTCTTAGGCTTCTTGGATTGATATCCCAACCCTTAACGGTTGGTTCTCTCAATTCGTCGGGTGTACTAAGCATAACTGAGTCTTGTCCCTTGCGGGTGCGGGCTGGTTGGGAGTCTCCAGTCTGACTTAGCAGCACTGGGGTGTCTCCAACTTGCTTCCGCATAGTTGGGGTAAGTATAAGCCGGTGCTCTAGGCAGTTGTGTTTCTCTTGGCTTTACAGCTATCAGGAGTACAGCTGGCTTTACAGTCAACTGACCTTCTTTTCAGCTTTGCAGGTTCAGGAGCTCCAGCTGGCCTAGACAAGTGACTAGTTTGTGTTTTTGCTGGGAGAAAAACTATTTTCTTCTTACCTTTGTTCATGCATAAAATATTTTTGTCATTCAAAGCTGATGGATCATGACCTAACCCACCTTTTTCAATGCATTATTTTTGAATGCTGATTAATTGCTCTAAATCTATCGATCTTTTATTAAAAGATGCAAGTATTTTATCTTGCTCGAGGTTTTTGGTCTTCAGGGTTTCCAACTCAGTTGTGAGACCTGAATTTTCCTCCCTGAATTTTCCAACTCAACTGTCCGTTTTAAAATTTGATCCTTTAAAGAAGCATTTTCAAGCGTGATTTTGCTTTCCAGCATCCATATATATTTAAAATCTTTTAAAAGAGATTCTAATATCAGGTCATTGGAGTCAGAATGACATGACTCCAAGTCCTCGTTTCGTGATCAGGCACATGCAAAGCTAGGGAAGATTCACTTACCTTATCTTCAGTTGAGGTTAAAGCAGTTTCATTATCTTTTTCCCTAATGTCAACCATGAAGGCTACGAGCTGCTCCTCATCGTCAGAACTGCTGTTGGAATGTGACTCAATGACTTTATCATCATATGCAATGTTGGGCATATCAGTCCTTGTCAGCATGGTCTCAGCATAAGCTTTTGAGACCTTTCTTTGGAGGCTCTTCTTCAGCTTCACTCTTTCTTTGTCTTTGATTTGCAGATAGTCAAATTTCAGACGGATAGAAGAATTACATTGAAGCGGGTACATTGTTGTCGCCTTTGGAACTGCAATTTGTCGAACTTCTTTTCATCAGTAGCTTGAGCCTTTAGCTTGGCTTTCTCAAACTTCTTTGTGAGCACTCTTATCTGCTCTTTCAGTTTCTAGACGGTGCTAGCTGGGTTTTCTTAGTCAAGGTAGATGGCTTCTTGATTGGCATAGCTACGAGAGTTGTATACTGTGACTTTGACTGCTTTCTGGACGAGAATTTCTTTCTGACAAACAAAGCAGCATCCTCCAGCTTTGATGACTGTTGGGTAGTCTTCTTTGCCTCATGCTTGTTCATCCAAGCCAAATCGAACTCATGTGCTCGCAAGGAGGCAAACACATCATTTGTTAGAATTTTCGAAAGGTCACATTTCTTCAAGGTTGTGACCTTTATGAACCAATCCTCCCTTGGCATACGTGCCAAAATCTTTGCATTCAATTTAGCTACTAGGTATGAGCGCCTCAAAGCTGATAACTCGCTGACAATAGACTTGAACCGAGCCTCCATCTGCACGACAGATTCTCCAATTAGCATGGCAAATGATTCATATTCTCTACGCAAACCTAGAGTTTATTTCTTGTGATTTGCTCAGACTCTTTGCAGAGATCCTTAAGGAAATTCCAGATCTCCTTGGCTGATTCGTATTTTTCCACGTTCTTCGTTTAATCTTCATCGAGTGTGGAAAATAGAATATCTTGGGCCAGATATTCTAGCTGGTGATTCCTCTTATCATCGAAAGTCCATTCTGCATGTGGTTTCTCCACACACTCTGGCTGATCGGGGGTGGTGCGGTTGGCGTTGATCTTCTGATCTTTAGTGGACCTTCTTCAATCACTAACCACATGTCCTCGTGCTGGCTTAAGAGGTGAACTTTAACACGCCTCTTCCAGCTGGTATAATTCTCTACTGTAAATTTGGGTAGCCGGGTTGACGTTATCTTTGTAAAATCTTCAAAGATAGTTGCTTTGCGGAATCCGCTTCCTAGGCTTTCTAGCCACATTTCGAAGCTTTAGGGGAATCCGCTTCCTAGGCTTCTTTGATCGGTAGGTGAAGTTTTGAGTTCTCTTCAAGAACCTGGATCGGTTAATGAGTGTTGCTCTCAGAGAGGAATATGAGAACTATCTTGGAATTCTCGGCTGTAAACAACTTTCGAATCTTCGGTGAGTCTCGAGTAAGAATACTCGGAAAGCCGAATGCTTTAGAGAGAGAGAGATAGAGAGTGCTTGAGAGCAGATTGCTATGAGCGTATGAGCTTGTAATTCGTAACTCTTAACCTTCTCTCTTCCGATGACTCGTGTATTTATAGGTGAGGGATTTGAATATTATCTATTGTCTCATAACGGACAAATCCCTCAAAATTGGTGTCTGAAAATAGTATTGTTGTTGTACTTGCGGTAGGCTTTATAAGTTCTTTATCCGGTAGATAATCGGCTGAGGTATTATCCGCTGGATAATAACCGGGGACTGACTACCTTTTAAGATACATTTTGGTAGGTCAACTGTGCTGCATGTCTTGTCACTTTTGACATTCCTTCTTTGAATTTCAGTTGCACTAGAGACAACTAGGTTTTTAAGGTTAACTGAGAACTGACTTAGTTCTATGGACCTTTTCTTCGAAGTGACAGTTAGTTGATCTGGTTGTCAGCTTTGGAGTCTTCTTGTCTCTCTCTTTTATCTGGTCAGTTCATGATTGAACTGTCAGCTGTGTTTATCACAATTGTTGGATCAATTGTGGTCTCTCACAGTTATGTGAACACAGCTGTGGTCTGCACTTAGAACTTGATCTTCATAAACTTTAGGTCTTCAATTCTTTCAGCTCCAGCTCTCCTCGAACCTAAACTATTTCAAATTCAATCTTACACAGATTACAATCTAAGATCAGTTCTACACTAATGCTGCACTAATGATTTTTGACATCAATCAACATACAAATATTCTTAATATTTTCCTAATTTTCGCTTCCCACTGTTCTGTTATGTATCATATTCCTCTCCATCGATAAAAACATTTGGAAAATACTATACGATAACATGTCATGGATTTCTTTAAAAAATTGATATTTTTCCCATTATATTTGCATTGGTATTTAGTGTCCTATTTCGATTTTATAGGTAGGCGAGACGTTGGTTCAATAAATTTTTATTGACTCCAAAATAATTGGGGATCAAATCACAATTTAAGATTTATATATTATTATAATTTAGCGATGCCAAGAATTTTTGGCAGAATAAACATTTGATAAACAAGTTGTTCAATTTTTAATTGAATTGTATTATACAATTATGATAATAAAACTTTTGGATTATATTATTATATGACATCAATGTTTTAGAATATTATAATATATGTAAACTAGTAGATTTACCAAACTAATTGCTAACCACTAACACCACAATGCCACATGATGAGATATTAATAATATGATGGGATCTACCAATTAGGGCGTGGAGCAGATAAACATTTTTTTTATAATTTTAATGATCAAGAATTCGAGTTTATTTGAATATATCGAGGTAGAGTTGGGTTTATTGTAAATTGAAAAAAGAATAACATGACTGCCGAATTACATGCAAATTGGGATTTCAACTAAATGACTCGAACTCCTTATTTCGAGTATTATTTTATAAGAATGTCTCCCGTTAAACCGCCTAAATCATTTACGCAGGTTTGAGTTTGAGATTTAGGAAGGATATGGTTTTGGTTTAGATACCAAGGCGGGTATGAGTTTGGGTTGGTGGAAATAAACTATTTAGATCCAATTGTTTAGGCGGACTAACTTAAGTTTTTTGCGTTATTTTATTATTATCAATATATCTCCAATTATAAAATTATATTTGAGTCAATGACCTTAGCTAAATTTTTTTTTCACCAATTGTATATTAGTTTAGATGATTAATTGATTTTAAACACAACAGGTTTCTTCACAAATGTTCGACCGGGAAAGATTTAAGAATAATTCACGTCTGATCTTCAAGTGTGCGCAAGTGTCGCACGCCAAGGGACAACTCAATATATTCTCTTTAATTATAAAATTTAGGAAAAGAAATACATCTATAAAAGTAAAAAAAAATGGATAAAAAAATTATTGAAATTAATTACATGAAAAATTATTGAAAGCTATTAGGTGCTCAATGAATTACCGAGATTGCTTTCACTGTGTTATACATCAACATTTAAGAATAAGAAAATAAAATACTATTATTTTGTCATTGTTATCCAAAAATTACACTGTTTCGCAGTTTCACTATAATTACCTGGTGAAACGCAAAAAAATGAACAGAAAATATAGAAAAATTATTAAATGATACATCTCATAAGATATGAAATAATGAATAAATATTACACGCAGA
>AYJT01032469.1:0-15685 GCA_001278415.1 Ocimum tenuiflorum | reverse complement strand
AACAATGAGAGTTTCAACATGGGAGAACTGTAACAAAATGAGAAAAGAGCACTACTGGAGTACCTGAAAATGTCTTGGATAAATAATCCTACCATTGCTTGATTCTGAGGGACAAAGATATGATAAAAATAAATTAATTTGAGGCAAGGCACAAGCTATGTACACAAGAATACAAGTCAAAGATTCACTTACCATATTGTAAGCCACGCCCTGATTGATGATGATAGGGGGAAGGTAATATATCAGCACCATGAGATAAGGAGCTAAAATTCAAAACAAAAGTAATTGTCACAAACAATGCAATAACAAACGATCAAGATTTGATATTTGGCATGAACAAGGAATTCTGCCTCAGCATCTATTAAACCTTGGGCCAGAAATTTGGTAAGACCTTTCGACACGCACCCGTGTCAACCCTTGGTGCTCCAAATAGAGGGGGCCATGCCCCTGCATACAATGATGGAACAATAAGCATAGCCGTCTGGATGAACAACAATAAGTCTATCGAATAGGGAAGAGATAAGAATACATGAAAAAGGGGAAGCCTTTTATTAACATACCACTTGTGAAAATGGTCGCTTGCTACCATGTAACGGGAAGCGGTGGTCTGGAACAATGGTACCTGTCATAAACATAATAGAACTGAATGTATCACAATTTTAAAAAGAATTAAATAACTTATCACGAATTGTTTCACAGGATTTCTATTTCCCTAAATTCCTTGCTGTTTTTATCTCACAAAAGAAACTTTTTACTTTCCCTTCCCCTTCAGATCTTCACAGATTTCATCATCCTCCAAATCATCTGTTTGGCTTGATTTTTCTCTCATCTGATCGTCATCCATCAACTATCGAGCATGGAGTCTGAAGTAATGTACACCAAGCCCATTTGTAGGGGTATTTTAGACGTATGGCGTAATATTTGTAATTAGGATTGTGATCTTTTGCCCTATTATAAATAGATAGAAAACTGCCTCCTTTTAAGATCAGGTCAGTCAATCATAATTCTCTCCAGAAAATATTCTTGTTTGGTAGGCCCTCAGATGTAGTCAATCTTAACAAACTCGGTAACCAAATCTTTTGTGTTTTGAGTATTTCGGTTATTGCTTTCATATTGATTTCCTAACACAAACAAGCACCAATATGCTCTAATTTCTTCAATAGTGGGTACAGTACATGCAGATTTGGTCTGTCTCCATAAATGCGGACTTATTAACAAAAATCAGATCACGGAATCTGTTTGGTAGAGTTTTCTTTTAAAAAATTAGTTTGTCTTCGGATTTCAACAAAATTCTGTTTACTCAGCTTGGTCACATGGCACTCTCGCTATCTAAATGTAGGGAGGTCAGATCTACAATGCAGAATGCTTGAAACCTTATCGTATAAAAGGCACTTAACATGATTAACAAAAGTGTAAGTTTCAGATATTCACAACTACAAGAATATAAGTAACAGAAAATATAACAGGTGAGAACGGCTGTGTACCTGAACTTGGATGCGGAGGATTATGCATAATTGATGCTTGCTGCCTCAATAATTGTACAAGTTCATCAGTAGTAGAAGGCCTGCTATCAACCTTCACATGATTCGCAATGACAGCATTGCCGTTGTTTCTAGGTCCATGCAGCTGTTTGGAGGCTGGAAATCCAATTTTACAAAACCAAAATACTAAGAAGTGCACAGCAGAAGCATCTAACATCCAACAGTAAGAACCAACGAAACAGTCATGGCTCTCAATGCCATGTGGATACAACTTAAAAATGGAATATAGTTCAAGTATCAAATTCAACTAAAGAGCAAACTGAGATGCTGGTGCATTAGGATAATTCCATGCGGTGTCATTCTATTTTAAAAAATTTAAATAATATAGACAGCAAGAATTAATAAAACTGCTTTATTCTATTTTTCAGTCAGTTTAGGACTCTTTACTATGTCTATATAAGTTAGTTTTCAGGGCGCAGGTTTGTGTGAGAGATCTCTTGGGAGAGATTTTATATCATATATTGCTGTTCTTTCAATTATTTCTTCTTCTGCTTTCCTCATTTTCTTTATCTGCAGTTCTCTTTTCTTTCCTTTTTCTTTTAAATCTTTTATCTTGTTCCATAAGATTGTTTCGAGACTCTTCACTCTATCAAATGTTTTAAACTCATTAGTCATTACAAAACAGCTATCAAGATTTGGAGAATCTATCTTAAAATAATATATGAATGGCACTACAAGAATCACACAGTCTTCTTTCAATGGGAAGGAGGAAATTGGGGAATAAAGTAGAAGACTAGGACCATCCCACGAAGATTTAATCTTCTCATTTTTTTTTTTGAGTTAGGGGAACGGGGAGTGGGGATTCGAACCCTAAACCTCTCTCATTTGCAAGGTCTTTACACATGGATCTCCACTACTGGGGCGTCCCCAAAGGGACTAATCTTCTCATCTCTATGTTCTGTAATTTTGGATAAGAAATGAAGCACTGATAGGCTATAACCAGTGAAAATTACCAGTGGAATTGATAGCAATCAAACAATCATTAATGCATCTGCTACAATGGACTTAGAACAACCATGAAATTATATTATCCAAATAACCTACAAGATATAAACATACCATTGATAAAGTCAGTTTCTAAATTCTCTGATTCTGCCATCAAAGGTACTCGGAGAAGCTAGCAAATTAGCACATTAAACTTTTTTTTTAATAAACTTTGCAAATCCCAGCCTGCTTTCAAGAATATAAACTGCTTCCACATCAATATCAACCAGAAAGTATAAAAGTCTGCATCTTCTGGACTAAATAGTTTTCCACTATTAATACAACCCATCAAGGATGAAAAGAGTTTTAGTAGTACTCACTCTGGAATGGAATTGCTTTCGCTTCGAGATGTTGCCTACTAATTGGATTATACATATCTCCTGATTGCGTCCTCTTTGGATTTGATTTTGCAAGTGAAACCACAATCTTAACCTGAACATAATTAATATTTGAAAATAATTCCCAAATAAGTATATTCTACTACTAGAGTCTAAATTTAAGACCAAAGCATCCAAGGAATACAGCACCTTGGAGCAGTCATCCTCCAATCTCTCTCTATTGACAACCTCAAGGCATGTCAGAGCTGCGTCACGGGTTGCATAGTTAATAAAAGCAAAATCTTGTCTCCTTGACGATGAAAGATCTTTTGCAAGGGCAACACTTTCAATTTCACCAAATCTTTTGAAGTATTTTTTCACCTTCTCTTCATCCCATGAGGACGGTAGACATTCAGCATAAACAGATTTCACCTAAATGGAGCAAAATACCTTGACCATGCATTAGATATACTGCACTGAACACATTAAGTGCCAACTGCCACGTAATATGTATAAGGAAAATGCATAGCTTGAAAGTTTCTAATAGGTTTGCACTTATTAGAGGGGGATGGATTGGAGTTCTACACGTGCTCGAATGACAACAAAAAGACAATCATTTGTACCAACATTGAAACCAAACTGGCATGCAATAAATTTACAAAGTAATTCATAATTTGAAATATTTGTAAATTCACTTTAGAGTGATCATCAATTAACACCAAATACATAGGGTTATACAATAAAAATTTTCTTGCATGCTTTTGAGTATTTTGTTTCACACTTCCACTGCACAAGACCCCTGTTTAATGCAAACCCAGCAATGAGGTATCAGAACCACAATAATTACAATATTTTCATTGCTTTTGAAGCACTAAAATAATTGTTATTCATAAAGAATTAGAATAAACATGAGTACCAAAATCAACAATTATGATGGCCATAAAACTTAATTCTCTACAGAAACTTGTACTCAAACTCACCAGTATAATTTCTTCTTCAGTTGGCTCGGTTATGGGTTGTGCCCATGCAACTTTCACCACCTGTTTCTTCCCGAAAATATCCTTCTTTTGAAGCTTCTTAAAAGCAATTTGAGCATCTTTACTTGTTTGAAGCTCAACAAAGGCAAAACCACGGTTTCTCTCGGTGTTATTCGGATCAGCCTTAAAAGTAACTTTATCTATTTTCTCAATGCCAACTTTCTCTAACAACTTCATTACCTGCAAAAAGAAAATCTTTTAGTTACATTATCTATATCAAATAACTTTCAACCAAACCAAAGCATAATAAAAAGCTCACATCTTCAGTCTTCCAATTTCTGTCTATGTTATCAAGAAATATTGTATCATTGCCCTCAACTGGTGCTATATTGCAGCGCTTCCCGCATATCTGAAGATGAACTAATAAATGCAATGGACATAAAAGATAACAACTGGCAGAAATAAAAACTCTTTGGGTAAACGAACAATAGTACTCATACCCATGATCCAATATTGGACAAAAATTTGAAGTTCCCCTGGGCTATATATCACAAATATAAGCACATGCCGCTATTGATTATGAAGCATATAATAGGCAAACCAAAAGAATGGTGATTATCATTATAAAAATGAGAGTGATTCCAAATAACATGTGGAAGACGTGGTATGGGCATATTTATATGCAGAGGAAATCTATCCTAGAAAAGTAAATCAAGGAAAATAAACCCTAGGCAATCTCTAACACTTTTAAACAAACTCTAATGCTCCCTCTAAAACTAGAGCAAAGAGGTTAGTCATGTCTAGCTTGTTACGAGGGTATCTACTATCCTAGCTCCGTAGAGAGCCTTTGTGAAAATATTACCCAATTGGTTGTTCGTTCTCATATACCTCTGGAAATCAATCATTGTTGAATCTTCCCACGAACAAAGTGACAATCAATCTCAATAAATTCACTTACTCCAAGAAGTTGGATTAGAGGCAATGTGAAATGTAGCTTGATTATCACGCCACAATTCAAGTGGTATTGTGACTTTCAGATCTACTTCATGAGGAGCTCGCGAACCCATACAACCATACTATCACACATTGATAGGCCATAGCTCGAAATTGTGGCTCCTTACTCTACCACAAAATTAGATAACCACATATGAGTAAGAGTACCTTGAAGTAGATCTTCAATCTTCTTTTGACCCTAACCAAGCATCAATATACACAAATTCCATATCTAGGTGTTCTTTTTAAATAGAACAAAATTTAGTTGACAACCTTCCACTTATGTGCTGATATATT
Organism: Ocimum tenuiflorum; assembly: GCA_001278415.1. Classification (NCBI taxonomy): domain Eukaryota; kingdom Viridiplantae; phylum Streptophyta; class Magnoliopsida; order Lamiales; family Lamiaceae; genus Ocimum; species Ocimum tenuiflorum. Next base: position 10,576 of record AYJT01032469.1, on the reverse strand, counting down.
CACACTTACCACACTCATCGGTTGAGTAATATCTAAACAATGTCATCATAAGATATTGAACTTCTTAACCAATCTTCTACATTTATAGGGATCATCAAACAACTAGCTTTCACAAGTTTTATGCTTGAAACCATTGGAATGTTACACAATTCAGCACCCAATTTTCCTCTTTTACGAGGCAAATCGAGCACACACTTTTAATGACATGAGAAAACTTTTTCTTACACGAGTCCCAGGAAATACCTCAACATCACCAAATCTTTGGTGTTAAACTGTGTGGACAAAAAAGTTTCAATGAGTCCATGTTTCTAGAATCACTGGCACTAATCACCATATCATCCTCATAAAAACTAACAAAATGATGCCACTTGAATCTTTATAGAAAATAAAGATATCAGACTTGCTATTCTGATTGCCAAACTTCATCCAACTTGTTGATCATGCCCAACTTGTCACCATGATAATAAACTCAAACACCATTAAAAGCCTACATAGTCTGTCCTCATATAACTTGTAGAAAACAAAACCTTTCAAAACCTTCTGACAAACAAAATGAAATCAATCTCAATATGTTTGGTTCTTTCATAAAAGATCGGGTTAGAAACAGTGCACATTGCAACTTAATTATCACACCAAAACTTGAGACCTTGAAACCCACTTCACTAGAAAATTGTTGGACCAATAGTATTTCATATGCAACTTTGGTTCAGTAATTGACCATGAAACTACTCGGTGCTTCTTGCTTGTCCAAGAGAACAAATTACCTCCAACAAAAACACAATATCCGAAGTAGATCCACGATCTTCTTTCAAGCTTTCTAATGAGCGTTTGTTAAACAATTTTGATGTTATTATGACTATGATCATTGTACACAATTTCATATCCATATGACCTTGTAAATTGCACAAAATTCACTCCACACCCTTCCGATTGTCAACGGTTGGTAATACATGTGCTAACTTACTACTCACTAAGAATACAATAGCATGGTGTCACTCAAAGATGATTAGTTTCCCAACTAGTAGTTCGTATCTCTCAGGATCGTCAATGAACTCAACATCTTTCATAAGTTGCAAATTGGGACACACATGTGTATTACATGGTGCAAACACCAACTTTCCTACCATTGAGAGTAAATCAAGTACACACTCATGCTTAAGAAAAGAATATCTCTAGTTGATAACCTCTCTTCTTGAAACTAATTCAACATTACCAAATCTTTAGTATCAAACTCCGAATGTAGAAATGATTTAAAAGAAGCAATTCTTGTAGAGTCGATACGAGTAATAATAATATCTACATAAACAACCGACAAGATGATGACATGTTTAGATCATTTGTAGTAGACAAAACGATTAAATTTACATATCCTGATGCTAAACTTTTGAAAAGCACAAGCAAATGTACTGAAAGGCATTCGAGAAGTATGTTTCAATCCATAGAAAGATTTTCAAAGGAAACAAACCTTATGAGACCCATATAAATATCCTCCCAGAGATCAATGAGTGACCTTCATAGAAATCAAGTGGTGAACAGAAGGGAATTTGGCAACTGGAGAGTGTATTTAACACCATGAGTTTGGGTATGGCCCTTAGCAATTCGAGAGGATGTATAAAAATAAACAAGACAGCTTTTAGACAAGCAATAAATCATTAGGATATCCACTTACATCCAATATATCATTTTCGTACGAAAGATCAAGACACACACATCCAATAGGTCGTTTCCCAACACGAAAAACCATGGAGATTTACCTCGATAATAAAGGCCCACTTACATCTAATAGGTCATTTCCCATCTCTCCAATCTTGACAGCATGCCACTAAGGATGAGCCCAAGCTTCAGCATTAAAAATAGCAATAGAGGTAAGAGAAACAACTAAAATATGAGTTAATGTGACACCAAGACCTTATGTTTTATATTACGGGCTCTTCTATCTGATTTTTATCGCACGAACTAAATCTTCTCCAACTCCCTTTGGAGTTGATCTGCTAATGTTTATGCCTCAAACTTAGCCAAAAATTGGTGTTATTGATGTAAGAACCAGAGTTGGGAATTAACGTTATTGAGGAACACGTTACTACCGAAGATTGACAAGGCATTTGGTAGGTGAGTTTTGGAATGAGGGAATTAAATGATATCCAAACACAGTTTTTGGTTGGTAGTTTTGGAATTGATTTTTAGAAATGATTCCCAATCCAAACCCATTTAATTTGATGGGTTTCATTCTCATACTCGTATCAATTCCTTCTACTATCAAACTCGTACCCATAGTGATTCCTTACAGTTAAACCAAACGCCACCTCAGTTTGTACTAACAAGATATGGAGTGTCGGATGACAAATATCATCAATCAACAATGAGTAATAAATCGGTATAAATTCACGGAATGAAATTTATAATAACATCCCTACAAAACAAAATCAAACCATTTAACGTACGAGTGGTTGAGATTAGAGCTTGTTCCTACACATGTCTCCCCTTCCTCTATAAATAGGAGAGTATCCCCTCCGCTTTCATTCTCTACAACATCTCATGAGTTCAGATCCTCACTTGAAACTCTTCCTTCAAACTTGGAAGATCCATCCAAGTACGAGAGGAGCAAATCATGTAGGAGACCATCTAAGCCATCAACCTCATCCAAGTTATTGCAACTCCTTAAGGTTTTCATTCAAGACTTATGTCTAAATAACATACAATGGTGTTTCCTTAAAGCATGCTAGTGTTCACCCAAAAGTCTTGAATTATGTGTAAAGATATATCTATTCTCGAAGCCTTGATGTAAAATCCTTAATATATTTTTCACGCAACTTTGACCATGAGACTTCAAATATTTATGAAGTTGGATTGTGAACCTTAAATCGAATTTAGCTTTTTAGGAACCTTTTCTTGCTTGTGGGAGCTAGAAAAAAATGGTTGGAAAGGGCCTTGGGGGAAAAAATCCGCCATTGACATTGTTGAAGTTTTCGAACCAACTGCAACCATTCAGCCGAATAGCCCTAGTCATTCAATTGAATGGCTCATTCAGAACACACGTGACCTTTAAAGTAACCTCATTTGACCAATATTCCCCTTCGATCGAATAAATCGTCTGAATTCACACGTGCAACTTTTGAGGCCCAATAGACTCCTAATCGATCAAATGGGCCTCATAACTTTTTACGCACAACCCTCGTCATGCTTTCGACCAAATGAACTTACCCAAGGTCATTTGAACCAAAGATGACACAAGGTCATCTCGACCAAAGATGACACACCATTCGATCGAATGGCCTAAACCTCTAGATTGATGACACATATCCATTCAATTAAATACTATGACCCATTTGGCCAAATACTTCTCTTCTGTTCGATTAAATAACATGGACCTTATGTCTCACTCTTCAATCCCAAGTCATTCAATTATCATACCTAAACTTGCAAACCCCTCAATTGATCATAACCTTTAGCACAATGTTGTACCACATTCCCTCCACACTCGAGACAACCCGTAATTAAATACACACTATGTAACGCCTCACTCCCAGGGCTCGGTACAGCTCACTCGGGGTTGGCTATGTTACCACACAACTGAGCCCACAAACCAACACAAGTCCTTTTTAGCGCATCGTGAGAAACTTTCCAAGAGGTTGCGCATTTTAGTTCTACCCTAATCAAGCACAATGTGGGAGCCTATGGAGATACAACAAAATAATAGGCCCTGGTAACAACTACTTGACATCCATCCTTGTATTGCCAAAATTGTTAACTCAAGTTATTAAAGGAGTCCGTCAAACTCACTTATAAACCATAGAATACTTTGAATCTCAACCAATGTGGACATTACATACTTCTCTGTTAAAGATGCAATGTCCTCATTGCACTCACGTGCTTACAGGACCGCCCAGGGCTCAACAAAGCTTGCTTGGGATTAACTTTGAAACCTATAATGCCCTGCTACCCAGGCCTTGATGAAGCTCACCCGGGGTCGGCTACGTTATAATCACCTGTTGTGAACCTGCTTCCAGCTGGCCCACAAACCAACACAAGTCCTTTCCAGCGTGTTTTGTCCTCACTCACATGCATCCTGAGGAACTCTCCACGAGGTCACCGAAAAGATGCTTTATAGTTTTCTTAGAATTAGGGCAAAAAAGATGATGCACTATATTGGCATAAGTAGCCAAATCAAATTCATTTTAAGCTCTCCACAACTATGCACTCACATACCGACACAACCTCAGAACCCCTCCAGGAACATTCATTGTCCTCCGCTCACCTATCGAAAGTCTTATAAGAGCCACTCTTTGCCCGTGTCTTCTTTTCGCACCTGCGATCACTCCCTACTCCGAGCATTGGGTCATTACACACTAATATACATAACATCGTAAAATGACATAGACGCTTAAACTACCTCATGTTATCCGACCTATAAGATATCGTGAGTTGACAAGTATCCTCGGATGAACTTATTCGTGTAGGTGATCAAGGAGTCGAGAACACGGGGAACTAATCTATTATGGTGACTCTTGTATACTAAACTAAAATCAAATTCTTCCATTTTGCAAAATCCTCAAAAGTGATTTACATAAAATGAGTTGCCATGATCAAATGTTTTGCATCGTCTCTACGTCCTAAAACCGGAGAACGGTTAGAGATGTTCATAATCTAAGCTTGCAAATGCGGCAAGAGCTCAACATCAAAGGATATTGAGGTTATTTTGAAATGGATCAGGTCTCGAAAAAATTGTGAATGTCAAGACTTAATTCACTTAGACTTCGTTTGTTTATGTTTTTTATCGAAAAAATGCATTTCGCATTTTCCAAAAAAGCAATTCCCTCCAAAACACATTGAAGATACATCTCTACCTTTTTTCTCTCCTCAACTAAAAACAATGTAAACAAACAACTTCTCATAAATTTTTTAGGGTTCTTCACTTTTATAAAACAAGCTTCAAACATAGCCATAGTGTCATCCAAATGAAGTATCATTGCGACTGTGGGAGAGGTTTGCTTCCCAATTCACACCCTTGTAATAGATAGTATAAATGGATGATTAAAAACCAATCTCGGCATGAAAAGAAAGATGTTTTAACGGACATGAGTTTTTAATAGTGTGTTACTAAGTGCAATTATACTCGACCCTCCGTGTATTTCTGAATATGCAGATTAAGAGCAGGTGGAATCAAGAAATGTTATCTTGAGAACCCTAGTGCCTAAGGATATGTACCTTTATATGTATATCCCGATCATTCTATTTTCACCGATCAAACTCTTGAATGTTGCAATTCCTCTTTAGACACCATTATTGTCATGTTGGTTGCGTAACAACTTAACACGTACTTCTATGTTAATGCATGACCCTTCCTTTCGAGTATATGTGAACGTTTAGTGCTTTCGAGTAGCGCACCCAAACCTCAACTCGATTGGAAAAGGCCGGTGCGTTACATACGAGTTGAGAGTGAAAAATGATTATAGAAAACAAAAAAAGCAATAAGTACACGAATGTTTACCTATACGGAGAGCAATAGGAAGATCATTACTGGGAAGAGATCTGGCTCATACAGGCATGCAATTAGAGTGTCCTTCAGTAGTGTCCACCATCCTCCTCGATCCTCCCAACAAGCCACTTATTACTATCATCAATCTCATTCAAGAGTATGAATCAATAGAGTCCTTCAATTGAAAGCATCATGCTCGTTAATGATTGGCTTTCACAAACTCGGTGTCATTCAATGACTTTGTGACAATCTATTTTTCTTTTTTGTGTACAACTGTCAAAAAATAAAAAATTAACACTACAAGCATTTAAAGGAATAAAAAATAAAAAAAATTGTAGTTGGGAAAATTACATGTTGAAAGATGATCCAATTTCTTTCACATAGTGTAGCACAACAGGTGAAGCTAGGACCCTCTTACAGGGTAATTTTTTTAGATTAGGAGATGGAGATCCATAAGCATTCCATCACTTCGCTATTAACAATTACCAAGAAAGCGTGTTAAAATAGTGTGCGTGTGTGTAAATATATACAAAAAAAATTTATGACCCGGGGCTTCCTTTGTTTCACGGTCGTAGGCAGACAAAAGAGACCACTAATAGATTGCTAAACACTTAATTCTTCTCAATTTTGTCTTGAATGGCAACATGTGGCACCATCCTTGTAATGCATTCATATAAACCTCGCATTATTTCATCACAATCACCAATGCTTGGATTATCATCGAAGAACTCTAGATTTAAGTAGTAACCCACTTCCATCGATAATCTCAAATACTTTCTTATAATGCTCATCTTTGTTGCCAAAACTTCTAGCAATAGCCTTTTTAGCGCTATCCATGACCTCATATATGTATAGGTTAGAGGTGGTTTTTTCTCTCCATCAATCATCCTAAGCACCTTCACTAATGGCTTGTAACTTTAAAGCATAAACAATGTTCTTCCAGAAACTATCCTCCAATCGGTAGCTTGTAATCTTCTTGTCTACCAGTTCATTTTTCTCAAATTGTCCCTTTACTTGTGAATTTAAGAAAACTTTATGAATGATGCTGCAAAACTTGTAATTACAAGCCGATTCATATTCTTTTGATTTGTAAAGCCCCTTATTATTTTCACAACCCCAATATAGTTATTATATATGTAACCATTTATGAACATGGCTTTCTTCAAAGCAATTTTCACTTTGGGAATTTTCATCCCAATGTCCAACATAATATCGATGCAATGACCTGTACTAGGAGCCCAATACAGTCTTGGTCTCTTAGCTTCAAGCAATTTTCTACTAATAAGAAATAAGAAAGAAGATCATTAACAAAAAGTGAATACATTCCTCAACCTTATATCTCTACCACTACATACGTATTTAGGACTTCACAAGGTCATAGGTAGCCTTACAACTGAAGATAAGTTATCAGGTTGAGCATATGTTGTGTGCTTAATGCGAATAACCCACAAGAAGGTCATATCTGAGGAAGAGATTTAAGAAAAAATTTATGACTTAATGAGTCTCAAATTCTCAATCAAATTTAGACAAGAGCCCTGCTAAGAATCTCATCACTAATAATTTTTCCCCTAAATATGTTGGACAATGATGATATCAACTCTAAAAAAAGAATCATCATAATAAGCTCCTCATAAGTCCTCTTGAATTCCGTGAAATAATCTTTTCACCCTTCTTTGGTCTGTAAAATGGTTGACGTCCATCATAAATATGAGGGATGTTGCCTTTGTTGCAATGAACCAAGATAAAAACCTTAATTGTCTGACAATGAGCAACCATCCCAACCACCTCATTGTTGATAGAATAGCATATATATAGAAACATACAAATATCATTTCTCAAGTAAGAGGTCTTTGAAGCATCAGTAGATCAATTATAAGTCATACGAGTATCCATAGATATGCTAAACAACCCAATGGTCTAGCGTTGGCGTAAAAATTCATAGCACTCAATTAATGTTCCATGATTATAGACAGTTAGACACCACAACCATTTATTTATTATTATCCTAAGACAATTCACCAAAACTGAACTAAAATCAGATTGTATGGTGGTTGGGAAATATACCCAAACCCGCACAGGAAGAAGGATAACACATTATGCTTATGAAGACACTGGAAACGTATACAGAGTATCACATATGTCAATTAAAGTTGCTGGAAATCAATCGGAAGAGAACTTAGCCACACACAACGGCATGTGTATCTCATACCACAAATTCTAATGGCTGAACTTCTATCCAAAGGTCGTTCAGAGGCCAGCACAGCTACAGCATTGAAAACTATGCAGTTGAAAAAATGGACAGTAGTGCCCTTTTTTTAGCCCTCCAATTGTCAAATTGTAATTTTGAACCCGAATTCTGATTTAAATACCCAAACTTGATGAGGTGCTTTGATACCATGTAAAATAACATGTAGAAGGCATGCATTGTGGAATGAATCAGCTTATATTAATTTCCTAGGGGGTAAACATATTTATACACAAAGAGGAAAACTATACTAAAAAGTAAATCAAGGAAATACCATATACAACCAAACTAGTACATACCTAACTCTAGCAATTCCAAAGTGAGTAACATGTGGTGACAGCATTAAAAGGATTTGGCAGGGTTGAGGGATGTAAAAGCAATCAAAAGTTGGGCAAATAGAATTCAAACAAGAACCGTATCTCTTATGAGTATTTTCTGATTTGGTTTCTGAATTTAAACAGCTGCCACAACTACCATTGGTTTTCTTCAACTTACATGCGGAGCGGTAAATCTGTAGTTCATGCATGTTCCACATGAAAGAACTTCTATTTTCATCAGAATATTTCCTAGGTGGGTGCAGTTAAGTCGAATGGTCTTAAAGTATTTCACACATCAAGTACTATCCAGACATAATTTAAGAAGTAGATATCAATTATTGACAGAAATTAACATGAAACTCGAATGCAAAATAGACAAGTAATTTTGTAAAATAGGCATAAAACATGGCATTTGCTAAACAATCATTCAGAGCGTGAAAGCAAGCATTTTGTTCTCGAGCACTGGTCTAGAATGTGTAAAACATTTTTGCAATTAATATTTAGTTCAGAGTTTTCTCACTATAATTGCATCGCAGCGAGCATGCAAGCCTCTTCACCAGGTTTAAAAACTCCTTGCTGAGTTCAGTCAGCCAAGTTGGACATGGTGTGTCAGGGCTGTACAATCATTTTTTGCAAGACCGTATTGGTTTAGCTAAGTTACTTCATTTCCTAAATCATTGGAAATTAAATATAATACAATTTAACAATAAATCAGCAATTTTACCATATACTTGTACATTTTAGAAGTTCTCATTATAATTTGAAAAGTTCACATTTGTAGGAACTAAGAAATATAAGCTCTCGAGAAATAGATCTTCACATCATCAATTTTGGCTGAGAAACTTATCTATACATGAGTAAATTTGAACAAGCAACTACCACGTTATCATCATAAAATGCAAAATTGTAAGACATATAAGGCCCAACAATCTATCCGTAGATACATTTATGTAACCAAAAGCCAAATAGTAGTTACCTCAACTTTAGTGTATTTGGCTAATGCATTTTTAGCATCAACAGCTGTAGCAAACCGCACAAAGGCAAATCCTCTGTTCTTCACCGACTTAGGCTTCTTCACCACTCTTACTTCCTCAACTAACCCAACATCTTTAAACGCTTTCCTAATGTCTTCCTCCTTGGTATTATACATGTCCAGACCACCAACGAAAATCTCTCTTTTCCGCTTCTTTTTCCTCTCCAATGCTTCTGTCTCTTCACTAAATAATAAGCCTTCATTCAACTGAACAGAGTTACTCTCCACATCACCATTGCAACTTTCAGCTTGAACAGTCGATCTTCCATTTTCTCTTCCACCTAAAATCCGAATTTCTCCTCCTCCTAAACCAACATTTTGACCTTTGAGAAGCTCCGTATCTGTTTTTCTGGCAATATCAATCCTCTGATTTTCCATAAGACAATCTTTAATTTGATCCTCTGTCATAGTATTTTCTCTCCCATTAGTTTCCACAGTAGTCCCAAGGGTAAAGTTGACATTCTCAACTTCTATTACATCACTGAAGGGCTTCGTTAGGTCCTTTATCTCTACTTCACATACAGCACCATTACCTTTTACATCATCTGCATCAGTAGAATTTAAACCACTTTTACAATTTCCTAGCACAATCTGTTCTGTGAAATTGGGGTTCAACATCTCTGACTCCATTGATGCACTTACATCATCAACTTCTTCGCCAATAACTGGTCTAGAAAGATTTGGAGCATTTACAATTTCCACATTGTGCGATAACTCAACTCCGTTGTCCACTTTTTCCACATTATCATGGACAATGCTAGTTGTTTCCTTCAGCCTCATATCTGCATCATTCTCAAGGTTCAGGTTTTCTGTTATGTCATTTACTGTGTTCGCATTCGCTGCATCCTTTGCCTCACTCTCTCTACCAGTATCCTCAATCACCTCATCAACAACGTTAGATTTTTCACTCACATCATTAGCAAGATTTCTATCATTCCTCACCTCGCTCATACCGACTCTGTCTTCTAAGTTCACCACCTTGGTTCGATTGACCAAAACCCTCTTCGGCACCCTCCTCTTTACCAGCTTTTTTACAACTATCACGGTCTTTCTCACTATTGTCTTCTTCCGAGTCCCAATTCCTGCCACTCCACTCGGCATCTGCGGCATTTCTACCCTACTATTGCTTCCCCTAATAACAGTAGCCGCTTCAACGTCAGAAATTCTCCCGGTCTGGCAGTTCTGAACAGAGACGTTGTCAAAACTAAAACGCTTTCCCGATTCCTCGTAACTGTTACCACCAACTCTATCATTATTAGACTCCATGGATCCCAAATTAGGAGATAGTGTTTTTAGTGAATGTAGGGATTGAATATGAGGGGCAGAGGAGGTTGTCGGGGGTGATATTTGGGATGTGTTTTGGTGTTAGATGCGAGAGTGGATGTGGCTTCTCGGGAGGATTGCGAAGCAGTGGAGGTTTGAATTGGGGAAAGCAGTGGTCCCAACGGTCAGGCGCGTCGGCCGTGTGGCTGCGGCTAATTTAGGAGGCATTGAGCTGTGGCGCC
>AYJT01032468.1:0-11854 GCA_001278415.1 Ocimum tenuiflorum | reverse complement strand
TTTTTCTCTTCAATATTTTTTCAGTTTTTCTCCCAAACACTTTTCTTTTTGTATTTTTCCATTTTTCTTTTTTTTCCAAAGTGAAACCTACGACATTCGAAAAACCGACCGAATCGATGAATTTTGGATGGTTTGGGGCGGCTATAAAAAATCAATTTCGGGATCGGGTGTGTGATACCAACCGAATAACATTTCGGATTGGGTGTCGGTTATTTATCAAGAAATCTGCAAAATCGACCAACCGTCCAAATAGTCTTAAACTTAAGATATACTTTTAGATATATATATATATATAACATATCCTTATTTACATGTAATCCATTTATTCTTAATTCCTTAAATATCTTAATTGATTATAGTAAATAGTAATTACCTAATATTTTTATTTTAACAGCGACTAACACTACTTATGCTCCAAGATTTATTTTATAGCATAATGTTGATTGGTTTTGTTTTTTTGAACACTTGAATTGTTTTTTTTTATATGAATAGCATTTTATAGTTTTAAGTTGAATAGTTGATTGATTTTGGATTTTGCAGTCTACGAATGGTTCATTTATTTGAAATAGTATTTTCATTTTGGATTTTGCTTGGTTATGTTGGTGTTGCTTTGTTTTTGTTTTTCAACTAAATATTGCATTTTGGTAATATTAAATATTATGTCTGTAATTTGGTTTTTCTGTTAACCAACCGAACACGCACTGAAATTTCGGCTTGGTTTCAGTCGATGGTAATATCGGTTTGGGTTTAGGTCGGTGGAGAAATAAAATTCGGTTATTTCAGTTAAAAGAATTTCGGTTGATTTTCCCCCAAACCGACCAAATGCACACTTTTAATCGCGTGGAAAATCGATAATCCGACGTATTTACTATACAATCGGACCAATCATGCAATTTTATTACAATTTTTTTCTCAAATAACAAACTAGATGCATATTTAAATGAAGAGAAATTATGCAATTCTATATATTCCATAGTATAGTCAATTATTCAATTTTATCCTAAACTTTTATTCATTATGTAATTATATCATTGTTAGTTGATACTGCAAAAATGTGCTTACATACCTGTTAAATATTACGTTTTCAATAACATGGGCAAAAGTTGTATTGCAATGAAGCACAATGAAAACAACTCAGTGTGTTACGTTACAATACAACTTATAGTCATGTCGTTGAATGTAACACTTAACGGCTACATAAAAATATCTTTTATGATGTCAACTAATGATAATATAATTAAATAATAGAATAAACTTCAGAATATAGTTGTATAATGATAAAAGGATATGTTAGGAATCGCACCATTAACTATAATTTGACCTAGAATTACATAATTTTTCTCTAACTAAATGTTTAAACTGTTATGATTGCTTCAAATATACAATGGAAAGCATATTTTCGCAACGGAAATATGACCTGATATGTCAAATCACATGTTAAAAAAATTTACATAATCATATTCCCATCATATATTTTAACATAATTATAATAATTTAAATACGTTTAACTTGTAATATATTTGACAAATCAGAAATATTTCGCACCTTAGACCTCCATAAATCTTTTCGCTATGAAAATATAGGGTAATTGTCGTCAAATATCCTGAAGTTCGATCAATTTGGGCATTTTATCCACAACTTTCAAAAGTAGGGTAAAATATCTTCTAATTTTTACCGTTATGTTATTTTGTTCTACCATCACTGACGATGTCAATATCATGTCCCGTCACACGTTAAATTACACCACGGCGCCTACGTGGCGCCAACGTATATTTTCTTTAATATTGGGAGACACTACAAGAAAATCACGGAATAGCAATGACACAACGACGGAACTGAAAAACGGGTCGCCATTCAGCGACGGGATGTAATTTTATGATTAGCAACGGAACAGAGACCCCATTTGCCATTGCTACGTCGAATTTTCGGTGCGGATATTTTCCAAAAAATACAGTTACGGATTAGCGATGGGATTTTGTCGTCGCTAAATTAGCGACGAGTTATCTCTCGTGGCTAATATTTTTTTGAATTTTTTAATAAACGTAACGACAGACATTGTGGTCGCTAATCCGTCGATAATTTAGCGACTAAAGCTCCCCTGTCGCTAATCCTTTTTTAATTTTTCAATAAACTTAGCGACGGACTGCGTAGTGGCTAATCCGTCGTTAAAATCAGAAATAAGGAAAGGGGCAGATTCATTTTCCCCCAAATCTGGGACACACCCAAACCCCCGCCCTGCTCAAATTTCTCCCAATGACGTCGTCGCGATTTCACCGTCACTTCCGCCGTCGTCACTGCATTCTGCTCTGTGCTCTGCCACCGTCGCTGCACTCTGCTGCGTTTCCGCCGCCGCTGTCGAATTTCTCCCAATGACGTCGATGTGCTCCTTGTATGTTCTGAAGGAAATTTTGTGTGTGTCTCTTTATGTCTAAATGTGTGCTGTGGAATCTTCAATAATGTCAAGTTCTAGCTATAAGTTTGTAGCTTAATTGCATTGTGTCGTCATAGTCGATGGTGCAGATTTGGGATTCGTGGTTATGCTCTGGCAAACAACTCTTCTATGTTATGTTGCCTGTTATTTTTATGATCTTCTATTAGTCTATGTTGACAGTAGCTTCTTGTTTCTTCCTATTTTGCTTCATTGTTTATCTTAGATACAAAAAAATTCACTGTTTGAATTATTATTGCTGTTATTTGCAAACCTTCCTATTTTTCTTGAGTGTAGGCTTTGCTTCTTTCTCTTATGTACAAAAAAGAACCTATTTTTTGAATTATTATTGTTATAATTTACAATTTTATAGAAGCAAAAGGGCCATGATGGTGGTAGTTTCCGGTTTCCGCCGTCGCTACTTTGTTGAGTGTGGCTAAATTAAAACATCTTGTATTTAGTAACTTCACTGCATATTATATGTGTGTTCTTAATGATTTATTACATAAATTTTTTTGCTAGTGTATTGATAATGAAGTTGTAGACGATATGTGTGATTTTGTTTTGGGTTTCTTAATTGTGTAGGATACTGGGTAGTAGACAGTCGGTTGCGTGATCTAAAGAGAGAAAAATTTAATTGAAAGGACTTTTTTACTCTCAAGGTATATGGTTCAACAGTTTTTGTGCACAAGCTTTCTTAGAATTGTTGAGTGTATGATTTGCATTTGTAGATGAACATAAGAAGAAACACATGAGTGAGTAAGAACATTTTCAACTTAGAGTAATTTTATAAAAAAAAAAATAACTTGGCAATCAAATATGAGTATTTGTTTCAACTTAAAGTTATGCGAGTTTTTTTAATCTTCTGTTTTTTCTCTAGTAGTTTAATTTTAGAGACCGTTCACCTTTTCTGTATATCATATGGTCTTATTGTGTGAGTTCTTTTACCTCCTACTTATATATGCCCATACTTACTGGATGTTAGATTATTCATACAACGAGTAATAATCGTGATTGGATGTACAAGCAATTTGTAGATGGGGGTAGACTAAATCTAGATTTCTTGGCTGGATTCGAAACATTCATTCAGCCTCCAACTACTCAACCTAGATTCATGTCGGGAAATAAGATCAAATGTCCATGTACTAAATGTAATAATAGGCCATTTCTAGATGTTGGGGATGTTTGTGGCCATGTTTTACGATATCGATTTGTGAAACAATATAAAATTTGGACTTGTCACAGGGAAAAAACCAGCCATTACAAGTAGTTCTCAATCCCTACATTTAGACGAAGAGTCAAACACGTACCATATGATGATAATGAATGTTGCTGGTGATGAGTATAACATGGAAAAACATCGAAGAACCCCCAAATCCCCAAGCACAACATTTGTATGATATGTTGAAAGCTACAAACAAAGCGTTATGGTCCAGTTGTCATAGTCATACACAATTCTCGCTATTTTCTCGTCTAATGAGCCTTAAATCAGAGAATTGCATATCTGAGAAGTGCTTTGATGAAATTACCCAATCAATGCAAGAAATTGTAAGATAATTCAGTCACTGAGAACTTTTACAGCACAAAGAAATTTTTGCATGGTTTGGGATTGCCTGTTGAGAAGATTGATTGTTGTATAAGAAACTGCATAATATTCTAGGTTGATGACATTCAACTACATAATTGTAAGTTTCGTGGTCATCGTCAGTTCAAGAATATGAGTAGGGGGGCAAAAGAAGCCCCAACCTTATAAAAGAATGTATCATTTTCCTCTTACCCCTAGACTACAGAGGTTATACGCATCGAATGCGATTGCAAAAGATATGAGGTGGCATTCAGGGACAGTTGATGATGGAGTTATGCGACATCCGGCTGATTCACCTGTATATAAGCATTTCAATCAAGTGTTCCGTGATTTTGCATTGGAATCTCGTAATGTTAGGTTGGGGCTTTCCACTGATGGCTTTGAACCTTTTGGTCAGTCAGGACAACAATATTCTTCATGGCCTGTTATACTCACACCTTATAATCTTCCACTTTCGATGTGTATGAAGGAACAATACATGTTTTTTACTGTTTTAGTACCCGAGCCGACAAATCCTAAAGAGAAATTGGATGTCTTTTTGCAACCAGTTATTTCGGAGTTGAAGGAATTGTGGGAAGTGGGTATATGCACGTATGATGCGTCGCTTAGAAGAAATTTTCAGATGCACGCAGCGCTACTTTGGACGATTAATGATTTTTCTGCATATTCTATGCTCTCAGGGTGGAGTATAACTAGAATATTAGTTTGTCCACATTGTATGACTGAATCTGATGTTTTTACGCTACAATGTAGTGGTAAACAATCGTGGTTTGATAATCATCGAAAGTTCTTACCACTTGATCATCCATTTCGAAGAAATAAAATAGCATTTACCAAGTATAAAGTCGTCTTTTCTAAGCCTCCAGGTCTATCTTTGAAAAGAACTGTTTTGTTCAAATGCAAATGTTTTGATCCATCACCACTAGGAACTATGGTTCATTCCAATTGAAATTTGGTTTCTATAAATCATAAACGGAGACACCAAAAATATGAGCCATTCGTCTTAGCAAAACAAGTCGTTCAAGTGTTATTTTGTACACATCCTTCTACGAAGAGAAATAGGAGTGATTGGTGGGCTGTGTGCAAAATCAAAGCTATATGAAACATAGAAATTCCACAACACACTCTGACTTCCACAATTGATGTACCATTTCAAGATGATGAGTTGGATACCTCTAGTACTTCAGTTCTAGATATTGACCCTGACCCAATTTATACACTTGGTGAGAAGTTGAAATTCTCGACAATGACTCAGAAGATGAGAATGTAGACATTGGTGATACTGAGGTTAACGATGATGGTGAAGATGATGATGATATAAACGATGTAGATGATGATGATTCAGATGGTGATGATTCTTTCTTATATACATAAATTGTTAGCTTACTAATCCTTTATATGTTTTTTTTTATTTTCAGATGGCGTCTAGAGAAGGTTGTAATTCACGGACACGTTGTCGAGCTGAGGACATGGGTTCGTCGAGTCAATCTAACAATTTGGAGGGACCTTCTAGTCATTCTCACTCTGCTGACACGATATCTTCCAACGACATTCAAACTCTTATTCAGATTTCAAATGGTTGTATGATCCCGTCTAGAGATATATCGCGCAAGTTAAAGATGATTTTTGAACAACTACCCTGTCCTGAAGGGTATACTTGGAAACGTGTTCCCGATGAGCACAAATACATTTGGTTTGAGGAGTTCAAGGTATGTTTAAATAACCTAACTCTATATGACTTCATACAATTTCTGTGTATTGTACTTATTATATTTTACCTATGTAGAATTATTATTCATGGGATCCCTGCCCTGAGGAATGTATTCGAGAGCTCTGGAGAGAGCATGCTGCCGAACGATATAAAGACTGGGTGTACAAGTTTAAGAAGTCAAGAAAGCAACCTAAGTTCATATCAGATGCAGAAGGAGAGCGAATTCCACAACCCGAGGCAGGGCAAGATGACGGTGGCAGAGTACAACTGCCGTTTCTGTGAGCTGGCTAGGCATGCAGTGGCCAACGTGGATACCAACGAGAAGAAAGCAATGAGACTAAGAGATGGGCTGAGGCCGGCGATTCGGACTGCATTGGCCAGCCTGGGAAGACTGACCTATAAGGAAATGCTTAGTTGGACGATGGAAGTGAAAGCTTCTCTCCCCAAAGAGGAACAAGGACCCGTTGCATCTGTTGACCAGCAAAGCCAAGAACAGAAGCAAAAGTGGGAAAAAATCCTCGAGGGTCTGGTTGGACCCAAGAGAATGTTAAGCGACCGCAATTCAATCGACAACCTCAACGCTATCAGCCGCCGCCAACTCGAATCAGTCAAAATGTGAGCAGGAAAAGAAGTAATCAGGTGGCAAGGACTATGCCATCAGGGCAAAATGGGAACTGTAGCCGCTGTGGGTGAGAGCACCGAGGAGAGTGCCCCGTGCTTGGAAATAGCTGCTTAAAGTGTGGAAAGATGGGACACTTTGGGTCTTAATGCTGGAGCAGAACCCAGGAAAGTGTTCAGAGGCCCCAAGGCCAGGGCCGGCCATTGAGAGCTATGCAAGCTCAGCCCAAGAACAACCAGCCGCAGAATTGAAAACAGAAACCCGAGCAGTATCGCCAGGGCAGGGCTTATGCCATTCGCCAGAATGTCGGAGAAGACAACTCAAGGCTCCAAGGAGGGGAACAAGGAAACTTGTCAGGTATGAGTTCAATTAAGAGTACTCATATCATTGTTTTATTCAATACTAGTGCATCATATTCCTTTATATCTGAAGCATGCATAGAGCACTTAAATTTATGTCCTGAGAAAACATCCCAGAAATGAGTATAGCCACTCATTCGGGAGAGGTTATGGAAACTAGGCGTATGTGTTCGAACCTAGAAGTGGCCTTAGGTTCCCAAATATTTCCAGTGGGTAGATTACACATGCTAAGGATGTGTGACATATATGTTATAATCGGAATGAATTGGTTGTCCAAGAACCATGCGATGATTCGATGTGGAGAGAGGAAAATCTCGTTTCAGAAAAGCCAAGAGAGAAGGCCGCCAACTACCATGGAATCCAAAAAGGAAATATCCCTATCATATTAGTACTACAAGCCGAGAAGTTGGTCAAGAATGAAGGTAGTCGAGCTTACTTAGTGTACCTCAACGAAGGCGTAGTAGAAGAGAAGTGCCTAGAGGAGGTACCGATTGTTCAAGAATTTCTTGATGTATTTCCAAATAGTTGCCTGGATTGCCGCCAGACTACCAGTTGGAGATCACGATCGATTTAGAGCCTGGAGCAGTCCCAATTTCCAAAGCACCGTACAAAATGGTGTTGAAAGAACTGCAAGAGTTGAAGGCATAGTTGCAAGAGTTGTTAGAATTAGGATTTATCCGGCTAAGTGTATCGCCATGGGGAGCACCAGTATTATTGGTCAAGAAGAAGGATGGATCCATAAGGATGTGCATCGACTACAGGGAATAGAACAAGGTCATGTTGAAGAACAAGTATCCGTTGCCCAGGATTGACGACCTGTTCGACCAGCTCAAAGGAGCGAGTGTTTTCTCAAAGATGGATTTGAGATCAGGATACCACCAGCTAAAGATCCGAAACGAAGATATCTCCAAGACCGCATTCAAAACCAGATATGGTTATTACGAGCTTGTGGTAATACCATTTGGATTGACGAACACGCCAACAGTTTTTATGGATCTCATGAACCGAGTGTTTCAGCCTTATTTGGATAGATTCGTGTTGGTATTCATCGACGACATACTCAACTACTCAAAAGGAAAGAAAGAGCATGAAGAACACCTGAGAATAGTACTTGAGACCTTGAGGACTGAGAGGCTATACGCCAAGTTCAGTAAATGTAATTATGGTTGAGGGAAGTAATGTTCTTAGGCTATATCATTTCAGCAGATGATATAAAGGTCGACCCGACTAAGGTACAAGTCGTGAGTGAGTGGAAGACTCCTACCACACCGAATGAAATTCGGAGCTTCTTAGGTTTGGCTGGTTATTATCGTTGTTTTATCAAATGATTTTCTAAGATAGCGAGACTGATGACGCGACTTCTACAGAAAGGATTGAAATTTGAATGGACACAAAATATGAAGCGAGCTTCCAAGAATTAAAGAAAAGATTAACAACCGCTCCAGTACTAGCCATCCCGGAAGCCGAGAAAGATGATGAAGTTTACATCGATGCATCGAAGAGTGGATTGGGATGTGTATTGATGCAGAATGGTAAAGTGATCGCCTACGCTTCGAGACAATTGAGACCTCATGAGCTGAATTATCCTACACACGATCTCGAATTAGCAGCAATAGTGCAATTTTGAAAATATGGAGACACCACCTATATGGAGTACGATGTTCGATCTTCACGGATCATAAGAGTCTAAAGTACTTCTTGAAGCAGAAGGATCTGAATATGAGGAAACGCAGATGGCTAGAACTAGTGAAGGATTATGACCTTGTCATCATCTATCATCCAGGCAAGGCGAATACAGTGGTAGACGCTTTGAGCCGAAAGGCTGATTCGAGAGTGTACGCACTCTTAACTCGCGAGAAGAGCTGATCCAAGAATTCGAAAAGATGAAGCTAGAAGTTCTGAACCTACCTACCATAATGACGAGTACGATGGCGGCACTGACAATGGTTCCTGACTTAAGGATCCATATAACTGAGGCACAAAGAAAGGACGAGTATATGGAAGTGCTAAGGGCAAAGTTTTGAATGAACAAAGCAGAGAAGTACCAAGAAGCAGCTGAAAATGCCCTACTTATTGAAGAAAGAATTTGTGTGCCCAATGATGAAGTCCTGAGGAACAAAATCATGAGTGAAGCGCATGAAACATCCTCCACTGCTCACCCTGGTAGCACCAAGATGTACCAAGACCTAAAGAAAAATTTTTTGTGGAATGGAATGAAGAAAGACATGGCATCAATCGTGGAATGATGCCTAGCTTGTGAACAAGTGAAAGTCTTACATCAGTGACCCTATGGAAAGTTGTAGCCATAGACATCCCAAAATGGACATGGGAGCACATTGTTATGGATTTCGTGACAAGCCTACCTAAATCGCAGCGTGGAAACACTGCCATATGGGTAATTGTGGACCGACTCACCAAGAGTGCCTATTTTGTACCGATCAAGATCACTTATGGATCTGACAAGCTAGCTGAGTTATACGTACAGGAAATAGTGTGGTTGCATGGGATTCCAGCGAAAATCATGTCCGATCGAGATGCGAAATTCAATTCCAAATTCTGGACAAGTTTAAAACAAGAAATGGGCAGATATGATCGAGTCGAGTACTTGGACCAGAAGCCCTGGCAGATATGATCGCCGACGATCCGACGAATCCGAAATCGTATCAAAGAGGCCCAAGATAGACAAAAGTCATATGCCGATACTAGACGAACTGAATTGGGTTTTAAAGTTGGCAACAAAGTTTTTCTTAAAGTATAGCTGTCGAAGGGAATCACCCTACCACGCCCCGACCTCCAAAAGAGGAGTCGGTATATCGGGACGGGACTGAAGGCTAAGAATCAACAACCAAAAGCTCAAATTTAATACATTGCATTGTTTATTCGAACAACTCAACTATACAAAAGGATTTCAACAAAATCACATGTTCGTATATGCTCAACGAAATATAATTTACATCATACACAACGATCGATATAAGAGTACGCACCATAGGATCTCATCGAAAAACATATTTGAAGATATGTAATCCAAAATTTATTTATTATTACAAGGTTCAAAAGTTCTATTTTAACTTGGCTCGGTCGTCTTCATCTGCTTAACCTGCATGTTTGGAAATACATACAGGGCTAAGTACAACGTACTCAGTGAACACATTGCCAAAAATATTTACAAGATTGTCATGCCAAGTAACAGTAACATATGGTTTTTACTGTAAAATCAATTCACATGTACCAAAACATTTTCATGCGACTGCGCAGTCAATTATATCATGAATTCACTATCTGTTTTATATTTAGTGACCAGGAAGCAGACATACTTCCACGGCCACGGTAATCAGCCTATTTGGTAGGACATGCTCCTACCAGGTCTGACACTACAGTGCACTAATCTCGGCATTTAATTATCATCGAGATCCGATCGTTCATAAAAATATTCACATACATGCTATGCACAAGGCTCTGGCCGTATGCCCCAACTCAGATTTCATACAAACTCTCTGACTGTATTCCCCAACTTAGAGGATAGATAAGAATGCATAAAACGTTTTAGGCATGAACAATCAATTTGCAAACAAAATATTTTTTTCATGCTAGCATTTTGTAAACAATTGGAAAGAACATTTTTAAGTTACAGTAAGAAAACCCACCTTTTTTCTACTGATTAGTTGGTGGAATAATTTTTTATTGCTCGGGGGTAGTGATCTACGAACCTTCAATAGTCACAAATCATTAATTAGAATTAATCCTAATAAAAATAGTAGTGCTTAAAACTTTAGCAATTCAAAGAGATAGATAGTTGCTAATTTAACAGTTTTAGTAAGAATATTATTTGCAATATTTTGGATTAATGAAGTAACACTATTATATGTATATCATTTCCAAATACATGCATATATAGATTTAATAAAATATGGTTATTTAAACTCATAATAAAACCTACATCAAACAAAATTTATACCTTGAAATTAGAATGCTACATGTTCTATAAATATAACTAATAAATAAAAAATAAATAAAATAAAACTATAGGTTATCGGATTTGAACACGTTACCTACAGGAACCTATGTGCACTCTTAGCCACTGAACTACAAAGCATTTATGTCTTAGAAATAAAACAAATACTTTAATTATAGACAGTTTGCATTAAATTGGAAAGCAAAACAAAACCACAGTCACAAGGGTTCGAACTCGCGTTTAACGCCAACAATTACCCCTAGACTAACACTAGGCTATTATGATCTTTCAAATTTCATACCCGACAAGTTAATTATATTGATTTATGTCGCTACTATGTTTTTCTGCTCTCACACAGAAATTGCAGACTTCACCGAGGAAATTTCTCCTCATTGTTACCAACAAAAGCTCCATAAAATGATTCAAAATAATAGCCCCACATACTAGAGAACACAGTAGCCACATATAAACAAGAAACATCCAAATTCACCAAGTAAAACTCGATATATTCACGTCGTAAATTTGAAGGACAATTACGGAGTCAAACCGGCAAAAAGTCTGCAGTTTAGCTTCGTCCAACTGGTATCCTCACGAATTCGAGCTTCTAAGTTCTTCCTAACACAAGTAAACTCAAGGTTCCATATATTAGGGTTTGAAGAATTCCTATCAAACTAGGTCTTCTAAATTGCTCCACACGATCTCCTCGTTACAACAACTTTATGTGATTCCTTGCTGTATTTTGGACTTCCCCAACTCTGTAACTCCTTATTCTCTGTGTCCTTGGGTGTATATGGTAGGTGAGTAAAAAAGATGGTAGTATTCAAGGTTGAGATTCATTGAATGATTGAAAACTTTTAATATTTGCTTT
This sequence comes from Ocimum tenuiflorum, assembly GCA_001278415.1. Taxonomy (NCBI): domain Eukaryota; kingdom Viridiplantae; phylum Streptophyta; class Magnoliopsida; order Lamiales; family Lamiaceae; genus Ocimum; species Ocimum tenuiflorum. The sequence continues at coordinate 329 of AYJT01032468.1, read as the reverse complement.
GCTGATCAGCTGCCGGCTTATGTTTTTAGAGAGACCGTGTGATTAAATAGCAGGTGTTAGATGGTGAGTTTAGCTTAGTGGCCACAGAGAGTGATTAATTGCAAATACACGGTGTTTGCATTGTATATTGGTTTTATTCTTTGAGTATACGGTGTTTGTATCAAATGAGTCCCACATTCGAAACCGACTATGAAGGTTGGTTCAAAATAATTTATCACACTTGCATGTCGAATTTCACAATTTTTGAGATTATTCAATTTTTCGACAATTTGCATGGTGATTGGTAAAATCTCGAATAAAATAGGGTTCATCACCCAACTATAGGATAT